>VXAA01003938.1:259170-270368 GCA_013399115.1 Anseranas semipalmata
TAGGACGAAATTGTATTGGATATCTAAGTCCACGTGGCAACATTTTGGAAATTCTGCTCTCAAGTTATAGCGTGAGGAGTTGGTGTTTTCTTAGGATGAGGAAGCACTGGGAGAGGAAGAAGCCTATCAGATGACATACTGGCATAGACACGCATACATACATACACAGACCTTACGTGTGGGGAGTGCTGTGTCTACGTGCATATTTAGTTTGAAAGCGGTACTGTGAGAAAGATCCAATTCAATAGTTAAAAGGAAAGGAATGACTAGGTTATGTTTTTTTTTTTTTTTTTTTCTTCTTCAAACTTTTGCATTAGTCTGAAGCGAGCCACAGTTTGAAAATAAGAAGCTGTTCGGATTTATTGTGTTCTGGAGCCATTAATTACAGTGTGTCCCATTTCTGTTTATTTGTCTTAGTTCTTGGTGTTGAAAGACTGACCCTCATGGACATAAAAAAGATTATCTAGCTTCATCTGTCTCACCATCCTCTGTGGCTCAAGCCCTTGCGGTAGGGCACTTCCCCAGACTACAAGACACAGCCAGATGTAGCAACTGGATATCAGGCTATGACATAGCACTAATTTCAGATGTCAGCCTTCACACCTCATAAAACAGAGAGCATATTACAGTGTATGCTAAATTCTAGAGCAAATAATACCAAATGTCTATGCGGATGTGCTGTAGATTTGAATAATCTGGCACACTGCGTTTGGAAATATTCTCTAAATTTCCTCTGTCCCTGCCCTGAGACTGTGGTAAGTAGCACAGAGACCAGCTGTCCAGCCTTGTTTTTCTAAGCCATTGACTAAACAGTGAGTTCATGTTCAAGATAACTGTGGGGAACCAGTTCATGAACTTCTTGAACTCTGCTGTCCATAAATGCGGTGATGGGATTGAAAAACTGCCATTTAATTAATGGTGAGTCTTGTAACTAGAAGCAAGCCTTGGGCCAAAGTGTTTTTTTCATCAAAAGATGTCTGGAGAGCAAAAATAAGTAAAAGAGCTAGTAGGCTGGCTAAGCTGTTGTCTTTTTCTCGGGGAAAGACATTGTTCTCTAAAAGAAGGCATAAAACTATCACCTGCGCATACAGTCCAAGGACTTGCAGTGCATCTTGGCTCTAACGCTAGTGTATTTGCATGGAGCAGAATTTTGTCTGTCCTCTTTTCCAGACTCACTTCCTAATTTGCAAAATGATTAACCTGAAGGTCTTGCTACCAATGTTGTCTCTTTTACTGCAACAGTTTGTAACCTCCCCTTTTCTTTGTGGCATTCAGTTCTGTGCCATTTACATGCAGAATATGTGTTGGTCTCTGTGGGAAGAAAGCTGCATAGAGCTTGAAGTTGCAATCTTGTGTTGCAATTTCTGCCTCTAAACCTCTCCATTCATGTTGATAACAATACTTAGATGTTGAGCCTTTGTCGAATGCAAACTCTTTCCTACTATACTTTTAAAAATTGCATAAAGCACAGCCTTATTGTGTAGATCCACATACTCTGCTCCCCTAAGCTAGAAATCATGCAAGTCCACTGTGCTTCAAGGCACATGAACCTTGCACAAGCAGAGCAATATCTTAATATCTTCCCCTTAGTATTAGAAAGTCTTTGACATCCATAAGCAGAAGTCAACACACCAGAAGGACTGGAAAAGACACCCTGAGATATATCCCTGCTATTCTAAGACTGCTGTTTTGAAATAAAATTCTTAAATAATCCCTTTCACAAATGGAGTAAAGTATATCTAGTGAGGAATCTACCGAGGTACCCTACCCCCTTTACTCTAACTGGTAAATTATTCCAGAACACCACTCCTTAAAACCCTTTGTCTGATTTCCTACTTAAATACATTCCTTGCCAGTTTATATTCATTTGTTTATCTGTAGCCCTTTAGTTTAAATGAACTCTTCATCCTTTCTGGCATCCCTAATGTATTTATAGCCAGCAATTGTACCCCTCCAGCCTTGGCTCTGAAAGGCCAAATATGCCATGACTTTACAGTCTACTTTCAGACAGAAAGCTCTCCACTCCTCTGATGCTCTGGTAGCCTTTCTCTGTTCTGCTTCCAGTTTGAAATTATATTTCTTGAATGGGGGTACCAGACTGGGACAGTGTGAGATCTCACTGGAGCCTTAACCCTGCCCCTGTGGAAACAGAACTGGAACAAGAGCATTGCATTTGGAGTCTTACCCAGCTTGGTGATAATCGCCTTTGAGTAAATAAAGCAAATGCAAACATTTCAAACCGTAATTAATAGGAAGTTCCCAGCTAGCAAAGAATTCTTTTCACATCGTTGTATTTGAGGCATCAAAGTATTTTACAATATATAATTAGGATCCACATCTTCAAAAGTGTGACAGAATTAACGGCACCATTCTCTGTTTCAGTTTGTTCTTTTACTGTATAATGAAGCAGAATAGGGTGTAATCTTTTGCAAGTAGTTACTGATGAAGAAACTATCCTACTTTTTTGGGCACCAGGCTAAATGATGCTGAAGGTGCTGGCTTCTAATTGCTTTACACCTGAAACCATTGCTGACTGTAGGCACTCTTGCTGCACTCGTTGAAGGGGTTACACAAGTTTTAGCACTACTGACCTACCAATAACCGATTATTACAAATAAAAGGTAACAAGTACAGATGCCTTTCTTTGCTATTGACCGTGCTACGTTGTCAGGTGGCCTCATTCTGCAAATTCTGCTTCTGCTTTGTCATGCTCCTGGGCAGCTTTTAGTATGGTCTTATTTGAGCTGTTAAGGGGCACTGGCTGCAAGATCCAATGAGGTGACAAAGGAGGGAAAAAATAGTGGATGTGTGTTTCAGCAAGTTACTCTGGCTATGGCACAGGCTTTGGTCATCCACGGTGCATTGTTGTCACATTGAGCAGTGTGACACCAAACCTCATGTGATCCTTGCCGAAGCACCGATGTCCTGAACTGGGTCTGTAGTCCATGTTCTCCATAGCAGGTACTTGGAATGAAACTCAGGGACAATTGCTGAGCAGCAAGTTCCCTCTGTTGTGGGGGAAAACAGAAAAAGAGAGCGAAGGCTTCTTTGATAATTAGGGCAGGCATCTGTAAAGAGAGACACCTCATTCCTGCACCAATTAATGCTTCCAGGATATACGTTCAGTATCACATCATAATTTATATTAAACCCTTCTTCAAATCATGTTGTCTCCTTTTTGCACTGAGTATCCTACTAAGTCGGAACCTCCCCATTTGATGTCCTTCTAATTATTCCAAGCAACATGGAAAGCTCCGGTGGGATTATGTAAATGCCCTTGCTCCCATGTCTGAACAGCATGGTGATCACGCCACTCTCCAGGAAAGTGGGACATGCTGCTGTGCCTTTCTTCACAGAGGCAAAATTGCATCCAGATGCTCTTGTCCCATGCTTTAACCACTGAAATATGTGGATAAAAGAGGAAGTGAGAGATGAAGACAGATGTTCCACAAAGACAGATATTATCTGTGAGGCAGATTATGTTTTATACGGGAACACTTACACCCATACACACACAGACACATATTCTCTTTCTCCCTTTTCCCTTCCTCTTCCAAATCCCTAATACTGCCATGCAAACTGGGAGAGCCCATCCCTCAGCCAGCACACAGATATGTGGTTAGGATTTCTTCTTGGGGATCCTGGAATATGTGTGGGCTTGAATCCCGCTGGCAAAAGAGGAATGTGAAGACAAATCTCCCACATCCTGTGGAGTGCTCTAGTCCACGACCCAGCAGATAAAACTAAGTGCCTGTGGGAATACCCAGCATCTCCTCCCAACGGCTGTTCTTTGCCAAGCCCAGTCCAGTGCTCTGAGAGCACCTACTGACATGGCTGGTGCCAGTGAGATGGGCAGAAATAAAGTAGTTTGTGAAATCTGATGGGATTAGATGAGAGCACTGTCAAAATTTAAGTGGGAGGAGCAGGGGCAGAGCCTTTTCTCTTCCAAGAGGAGATCATCTTTCCTCCTCCCATGTGCCCTAGGAACACCAAGTCCCCTTTGCAAGATAAAGATTTGTCTACATCAAGTGGACAGTTAATTTATTTCAATCAACTTCCTTTCAAATCCCACTTTGTACTTAGTACTAACAATGGCATGTTACTTTTTAAGAAGAAGCTTCCCCATTGTGTTGACCTCCACTGGTTCAGTCTTGCTCTGGTCCCATGGGTCTTCAACCACTCCTTAATGTTTCCAGGTCTTCCCTGTTCAGTATGCTCTGTAAGGGATCTTTGCTACATCATCCAGTACTCTGTGTCCCCTCTTGTGAGCCACAAGCACTGCTAGGTCTCTGACAGCTTCTGACTCATATTCTCTGTTGTAATCACAGCTGTGTTGTGTCTTTTCATTTCTTTTTGTGTCATACTCACTTGCCTGTGTCCCATCCAAGACTCAGCTCCCACCGAGGCTCCATCACATGTACACACACCATCAGAATCCTCAGGCATCTTCAGGCACAGCCTTAAACACAATAATACCACCACTGGCTTAGGACAGCTCTGAGCCACAAGTTGCTCGAGTGTACTGGGAAGTCTAATTACATGCTTGCCCTGCTCTTTTATTTTTTTCCTGGTCATAGACTATTGGCCACTGTTACTTCTGAAATCAGAACATTATTCTCTTGTCTTAGTTGGGTTTACTCACTATTGATTTTGCGGCTATTGGTTTCTTGGGCAGCAAGAGAGTCTGGATATTGAATAAGCATGCAAGTATTCTACTCCCTGTCACCATGGATGGTGAACTGCAGGTGCTAGAGCATGATCTGGGGTGTTGTATTTTTTTTCTGGATGGAACCACTTTACCAGCCAGCTCAAGAGTCTCAGTCCCAGAAATTCCAGCGTGGTGGCTGGAGCTCCAGACTCCATTTGATTCACAAAGCTGTCCCTGTGAAGCACAGTCCCCAGGGAACTGTAGTCTGGTTTCCAAAGAGCAGGACTTGGGCTAGCCACACTGCTTTCCACAGCTGGACACTGCAACTCCTATTCTGCAGCAGCTGCCACCCACACAGAAAAATGTGAGCTAGATGGATCTCCGCCTGACTCAGTACTGCTGCTCCTCCTGTGTGACAAAAGCGTCCTTCTGCACAAATGCTACCAACAAATGATTTGTTTTCAACTGCATGTATCTTAACTAAATCGGAATTGATTACAGTAACACCAGCAACAGGTTTTTCCTTGACATCAAAGCAATTCCAACATTTCTGGGCAGTGCTGAAAGCAGTAGATGTGTAGTAGCTGCGCAGAAGATGGCCACAAGAAGTTATACAGCTCCTAACTGGATTGTTAATTAGTATCATAAAGTTTAGGCAGATGGTCTTAATAAAAACTTAGGGCTACAGGTATTTCATCATAAAGTCATGGAGAAGGAAAGGCTGCTCTGTGGAACTAGAGACTGTTCATCTAATTCTGACAACACGATTTAATTAAAAATACTATTTCTGCAATGCTTTAATCTATTTCTTTTGTTTTGGTTTATTCAGAAAAATAAAATTGAAACACTTAGAATTTATAGTTTGAACCAGAGTGACTTTGTCCAACATCAAATTCTTCTGACCATGGTGCTTCAGTGCATGCAATCCTGGGATGGATTATAACCCCAGGATGGACAGTCTTTTGATTCCATCTCATGAGGCATCACAGCAGTCTCACAGCTCTGCATGTCACCTGTAACTCAGTCACGGACCTTTTCTAACTGAGGATATTTGGAACTTTGGCTCTATTTTGAGATGTGATATGACAGTCAAGTGACTCAAAAGGACTCTATTCAGAAATGTTTCAGCATATCTGGCTTAAAGAAATATCCAGAAGGTCCCTTTTCTGCAATAGAGGCCTTAAGGTGATATAATCCCATGTGTGAAGCCTGTACTATGCAGAAATAAATTGTGCAAAGTAATATAAAGTGACTTTGAGCCTGCAGACCAGAGAAACTTACTCCAAAACCTGTGAAAGTCCTGAAAATATATTCAGCAATTTCTCTGAGCTTTTTAACAGCCTCTGTGGACTCCAACTACTGACAAACATTGTGTTGTGTTTTTTTTTTCACCTAATGTAGACAGATGTCAACTATTCTCTTACTTATTATCCGGTATTTTCCACAACACGCTGTTGCTGATTTCATTTCTAAAACAATGTAAGAACATTCCTCTAAGTTCATTTCAAGTAATTTTTCCTGAACAGGAAAAAAAGCTATTTCATTGCTACCTTAATTTAAGAATTTTTACACAATCACATGAGACTATAATATACTAACTATTCCTGTTGAGATTTCAAAATCAGCTTCATTGTTATGACCTTGTCAAATCCACTAGACTAGAAAGAAGCAGAACGGCAATTCACTGGGAAATTTAAATGACATTTTAATGTGTTTTTCCACTGTTTTCAAATATAACAATTATTTCCTGCTATATCAATTGCTGTTTCCCAGCCTTTTCTAGAAGACTACTTTAAATAAAAGCATAAATTTTCAGTGAGGCATTCTATGTTATTGGCCTTATTTTGCCACCCTTCTTTTTACACTTACACATTTACTTATACTCATCGCTGTACAGCGTGTAGAGAAGTGAAAAAAAAAAAGGTAATTTCATTTCATGGCAGTTTCTGAGGTTGTAGAATTTCACTTCCTCCTAACATGCAGGGAAAACACCCCTCCACATACTTTAACTAACTGCATCCAAATGGCCGTATTCACAATCAATAGATCAGATTTTCAGTATGATTCCCCTTATATTCCCCAAAGAGTCTGTCCTGTTCCTTGGAAACCTTACTGCCCAAAGCATGGTCAAAAGTGATACATATCAATGAAACATTTGTGCCATGTCTGAAACAACCTTTTGCTGATGAACCATTTTGCCAGCAATATTCCAACAATATTCCGGTTCAACAATTCAACAATTCAACAACAACAACAAAAAATCAACAATTCAACAAAATTTCAGCAATATTCCAGTAATAGCAGAGAAGTAAGTTATGAACTTCTTTCCACAGAATAAAAATTCACTGGTGAAATACTATGACACTCGTTTAACAATGCCTGCTAAAAAAATTATGCAGTTAGAGGGATGCATTTACTGATTTACTGAAATGGAATATTTCAGCTGTGGAGTCTCTCTTGAGTTAATAAATGCTGCCTCATTGGAAGTGTAGGTTGGGAGAGGAATTTTGAGTGATTCTCCTTATTTTGGAGGAAAACAAACTAAAATAAAACAATTTTTTTCCCCCAATGTTTTACTTCGACCTGCAGGCTTGCTGCTCTTTGACATTTTCAGATTTTTTAAGACTTTCAACTTTGCAATGAGAACCTACTTTCAACGCAGCCTTTTATGTAAACACTTTACTTCCTGTTTCGCTTAAAGCAAAATGATAAAGAAATCATAGCAGTTATGCAGTCTTATCACAACAGGTACTATATTTATGATCAAGTCTCCTGCAACACAAGTATTTTGCAGACAATAGCAGAGAGCTATTTTCTGTTCACAGGCCAAGAGTTTGCATTATAGAGCTAGGGCTTTGTTCATAGGAACCATTCCTTATGTCATTAGTCTTTACACAATCCAAAGACATTAAAATTTTTTTAGGAAGAGTGTATCTTTTATTAGGCCAACAGATACAGTTAGTTAAAGCAGATATTAGGTAAAGCATACACACTTTCAGGTGGATGAACTACTCGTTGGGTCTGAAAAAGAGAATGTGAGGGTATTTGTAGTTGGTTGCTCTGAACTGCACTTAATTGTGTTAATCAGTTGGACATTTAGAAAAAAGTGTGTGTTATGTTGTGACCAGAGGGTGATCCTGGCTCTGCTAAGAGTTCAAGAGGTGACAGAAGCTAAATAATCAGAAAAAGTGGTAGGAAATTCCCATCGAAGATCACCAAGACTTTAGATATGGTGAAATTCACAGGTCTTTTTGAATCCATGTAATATGGTATCTACTATCTGGTAGAATTACAAACTTTAGTTCTCTGGCCCACCTTTGTTCTTGCAGGGTCAGGCCTGAAAGGTTAGAGAGATGCAGTAGCTGTTTTAGGAAGATCACTTGCCAACCGGTAGCAGGGTGTCACTAATTAGGCAGTACATGGTGGTTGTTTGGTTTCACACGCAGAGTTCCCTGAGAGCACTGAATGCATCACACCATGACTGTTACATTTCAGGATGCGCATGTGCAGGATCTATGGATTTTGGTGGTTCGGGTGTAGCAGGCATTTATCATGCGGGTTGTGGCAAGATTTGGATCTGATTTTCTGGAGTCATCTGGTTCTAGCCAGTGTATGCTGGTTTGCCGGAAATTTGCTTTCAGTAATGGAGCTAATTATGCTGAGTGTTGCTTGAAGGGAAAGAGGGGTGGTTCTAGGAAAAATCGTTTCAAGGTATGATTCTCTTCAAACGTAAGTTGCAGCTTGCTAATATTTTCCAGTATCGCATATTGTGGTACATGATAACCAGTGAGGGATTTTCTCTCTGTATTGTAGTAACCTTGTACAAGGTTTAGGTGGCTTCTTCAAATATGTGATCCTAGAGGAGTGTCACTATTGGAAGAACATCATCTGTAGCTTTCTGAGGGCGTGCTATGAATGATCTCCTCAGAGCAAATGAGGTGATGTCTGTGGGCTGGTGCTATATCACAGTTTTTCTACTGTGTTTTGGATAGCTGATGGTTTGTGGAAGGAGGTGTGTTGGTCTGTGGATTTTCTGCATATGGTAGTTTGTAGGTTGCTATTTTTTATGTTGACCATGGTGTCTAGAAAGTTGATGCTGATGTAAGAGTTTTCCAGAGATAGTTTAATGGACAATTCTGGCTGCTGAATTTGTGGTAGAAATCAATGAGGGAATCCAAGTTTTCAGTCCAGATGTCATCTATGTATCCTAGTGTATCCTAGGAACCCACGCTGTTTTGGTGGGATGGTTATTTAAAGTCTTTTTCTTGAGGTGACTCATGAATAGTCTGATATCCTCATGCTTGGATACAAGCACCTGGTTGCTTGTACTTGCATCTGTAGTTTGCTGAGGGTGAAATCATTGTGGATGAAGAAGAAATAGATGAGGTTAATACATATAAGATGACCGCTAAAAGGCTGGTATCACTTAGACGTACAGGTCAGGCATAATACTTTCCTGGTGTAGTGTAGTCAGTGATGATAATATGGAAGACAGTGCGGTAAGAAGATAGTTTATGATGTAGTGATCCTGAAGAAGTGTTTTCTGCAGAAAGCCGCTTTCATATATAACAACGTGTTTAAAGTGTTTAAAGATGGTGTCTGCAGATCCTCATAGCTCTTCAGCGAAAGGATCCTTGAGTTTCCTTCTGTAAGAATCTAGAAAAGCATGTGAAAGTCTTAAGATGGTAAAAGATGTGATTACACAGTTTTTTCTTTCTTCATTAGGAAGAGATTTGAGTTGCAAGGTAAAAAGAGCAGAGGCCTTTCTTGAGTTCTTTCTCATATGAAAGAATAAAAAATCATCTGTTATCATCACTGATGTTATTCTAATTTCTTCTTTATCAATTGTTTAGTAACAAATCAGCAACTGGATCTTAAAAACTATATAGACTCTTTAAAGAAAAAAATATTGCATCTTTAAAAAAATTATTTCACTATTACTCCTCTCCTGAAAATAAAATGTTACCACAGACCAAGGTAAAATTAATCCAGTATGGGCTGTCTAGCTGAGTGTGTGAGATTATTTTCAAGGTTATTTTGCAGGGGATGGTGGCTAGTTTACCTTCCTTGTTTTCAGAAAAGTTCTTTGAGACACATGTAGAGAAACATTTCCTCTAATTCTCTACAGACCACAATGCTACCGATGCTTCTGAGCATAAGTGCAAATATTTGAAAAGATGAGAAAGGGGCAGCCATTCAAGGTTGGGGTATTGCTCCATGACTTCCTGAGGGGTGATGTTGGGAAACAGGTACCGTCACCATCATTTCTCAGATGTGTCTCACTGTTGGTGAAGTAATTGTTATTGCAGTATTTAGGTCCAGTGTTAAATGATGTCAGCTTATTTTGATAGTAATTTGTTGCACAGTGGTTTGGTATATTTCGGAGAGTTTTCTTTAATTTCTTGGAGCATGTAATCACATCTGGTTCAGTCAGCCTCTTCAGGAGATGAGTTTCTCGGTTTCTTAGTTTAGGCAGACTTAAACAGGATATTCTGTCATGTAGCAAGAGACGAAAACTAAACTGTTTTTTTACAGTCCAGATGAGTTACATAGATTTGTGTTATTCTTCCATGTTCTTCAAAGTCTGGTCTGGACTTAACTTACTTGCTTTTATGTCCGGACCATTTCCTCACCGAATTTTACAGGGTTGCAGCCCCAATACATCTGAACTGTCTTTACAAGAAGCACTTCCATAGGATTTAAGAGAACACTTTCCACAAAGTGGACTAGTCAGGTGCAGAAGATGGACCCACTGAAGAGACAGTTACATCTCCAAATGTGTAGATAAACTGATGAACAAACAGAGCTGAGGGAGAAAACACTATATGGAGGCAGGAGAGATTATAGACAAATTCTAAATGAGCCTGTATATGAAGGGGAGAATTGATCTGAACAGGACCCCCAGTGATGAGAAAGAAAGTGCCTACAAAAGGTAGCATGACTTTACCAGGAAGGAAGCTGAGACATGGGGAGCACAGGAAGGTGCAGTTCCTTATCAAGCATTCGAAAATGCCTCTGTAGCTGACTGGTTGTGTGGAGAAAGATGGGGAGACCCGGCCCTGGTGTCATCAGCAGCCACTTGCTAGCACATCTTTCTCTCATTTCTTTACCCCACTCCTCTGAAAACACTTAGAACTGCCCTGCCTTGCTTTGGACAGTGCGGGCCGACGCCGTTTGCGTTCATTTTAACCTGGTCTGAGTGAAGAGCGAGTTAAGCCACCGGAGGGTTGACAGCCCTGCCTTCTCCCCACCAGACGGGACGGGGACGGCCGCGAGGGCCCGCCCGCTGCTGCCAGGTGGCCCCAGGAGCTGGAGTTTCGGCGAGGGGAGAAGGCCCGTCCGGGCACGGAGGCGACCACGGGCAGAGAAGCTTGGGAGCGGGCCTCGCGGGGCTTTATTGCACTGGCGCTGGAGGGGAAGCGAGGAGCTTCACTCCGCGAGGAGGCCGCGCTCGCTGGGCGACCGGCCCGGCAGAAGAGGCCGGGGCTCCGGGGGCAGGGCCGGGGCTCCGGGGGCAGGGGCGGGGCGGGCCCGACCCGACCCTCCCGCC
>VXAA01003938.1:270842-347074 GCA_013399115.1 Anseranas semipalmata
AATAATAAAGGCAGCAGCAGCCTCCTGGGGCTTTGCAGTTGGCCAGGTTTGAGAGGGGCCGGACTGGAGGGCTCCGGGGGCCTGCCCGGCCGCAGGGGGGCAGCGCATCGGGCCGGGGTGCGCGACCTGGCGTGAGGGGACTCCAGGCCGGGCAGCGGCTCGATGCTTCACCTCCAGCCTTGCGGGCCTTCGGTTTTCAGTGGTCAGGTTTTGGTTAGCGAGAGGTTTCACGTTGGCTGTCATACAGGTTTCACCAGTGCAAGAAAAGTCTTTAAGGAGAGGAGAAAAAAATAAAAAAAAGCCCACTACCAAGCCAACACATCTGGGATGGTTTGCCTCTTAGACTGGGCTGGGGCACTTCGGAGCAGGGTCTCCTATGAGGCGAGGAGTGCTGTATCTGAGAGCCAAGCCAGGCCGCAGGTCTGGCCGGGCGATGATGCCTCGGAGGGCGCGGGGAGGTGCTGCTGCGGGGGAGAGGAGCAGGCGAGCGGTTAGGCTGTTAGAGGGAAGAGGAGCCCGCTTCTTGGAAACCACTCGGCTGGCTGGATCCCCTCGCCCCGCGCTGCTGAGCGTCCTCAGAGGAAGTGGGGGGCTGCGGGGTGTTTGCTTCTCGGGGCCGGGTTTTAGCTGCCTGCTCGGCTTCTCGTCGGATGTTAACCAGTTCTGTTAACGCGTGTCTGAGGGCCTTCGTAGAAGTAGTGCTTCTGTTCTTCGTACTTCTCCTCTGAAGTCAGCGGAAGTTTCTTCTGGTTTACTTTCTAGGTAGATGCGCTTGATCTTGTAGCCAAGCCAGGCGGGATTTCTTAACAAAATGCACTGCGAAAATAGATGTTACACAAACATGTACCCACTTAAACAGATGAATGACTACCGAATATACAGTAACAATACCGATCATTTATCATATGGACCAATGCGTATTTTGTTACCTGCAATGGTTTTGCCTGCCGCTTTTACAAAAATAAAATGTATGAACTCTTGGAGCAATAATACAGTACTTAATTGATCGCATCCTGTACACTTTAGAAGAGTGACATTTAATCTCTGGGACTCACTGTATTGTAGCTTAAAGCTACTTGTTTGCTTGACAACGAAACAAATGCCTACTTCAACTTGTGGCAGAGAAATCTTTTTCACTCTAGATCTGCATGAACTTGCGAAGACATCTATGTCAAAACAGCTCACAGAAACGCACGACTGCACATTGATTAGTATGCTAGAGAGCCATTGCAATCAAAATGACTTATCAAAGTATATATATTTTTTAAAACCCTGTATTCCCACTCTCTTTATCCTCCCCTTAATCAGGACTCTTTCTGATAGGTTCATGCTAGTGCTTCACATGTGCCCAAGAAAGGGTAGGAAGAGTTTTTCTTACCATAAAGACTATTTTTCTTCTGCTTCCTTTATTTAAAAAATTACATAGTCTGGGTGCAATTCTGCTTTTGGCAGCTTAATTCTCATGCCAGTTTCTAGTTCTGTGGATTTGGAGTAATGCTGTTGGATGGACTTTGTGAACTTGAACTTTTGAAAGGGCTATCTTATAGCCCTTATCTTTATCTTTTATTGTATCTTTAACGATGTAGCTAGATGTAAATTTGACTGAAATACTGCCTGAAAACTTTCTAATGGTGAAAATGTCGTCTTTGCCGTCACTGAAAAATAGACTAATAAGTATACTTTTGAAGTAAGTATGTAATTCACAATAATAAGATATGATAATCCATATTTGTTCACCAATTTCTTATTATGCAATAACACAGAAAAAAATGCAGTAGGTCTTGTAGAAGTTAAGTATTATTTAAATGCCTTGCAAATTGTCTTATTTATTCGGGGCATGATCTGACTGCTTTGTTTTGAAACGATTGCTGTCAAATTGTATCGACCTGTCTGAAGTTATCCTTTCAAATTTAATTGTGTCACTCTATGTGCTGTCAAATTTAGTTGTATTAATCTATCTAAATTTATACTTCTTTAATAGCAGAACTTAAGTATTGTAGTTTATTCTGTTAAAGTAATGAGAAGTCAATAGTAGGAGGTGTGCATCAAAAGATGTGAATTGTTTGGTTGGTGGACTAACCAAATGTGAATTAGCAAGATTTTGACTGTATAGTCTCATTAAGAAATTACATGACTGTTTTACAAGCTCTTTAAAACTTTAAGAGGCTGAGTAAACTCTGACTCAGTTTTACCATACACTTTTTATTTTCATTTGCATAAAATCATTTGAGCTGGATCATGACACAATATGAGCTGAGACAATAACTGAGGTTTTGGTTTTTCCTTAGTTTTGTTTATTTTGTGGCTTGGGCATTTGGAATTTCACAAGACACAAAACTAAGAGTGACACCAGATTTTCATGGGTAAACACATGTTTGTGGCCAAGAAATAACGTAGCACAATGCGAGTGAGACAAGGAGCTGGTATATTTAAGAAGAAAGGAAAAAGCTAAGAATTGAATGTTACCAATATTCCAGAATGTTACCATTCTGAATTGTAAAAAGATTAAGGTTTTCTGGCTTTTCTTTTTGGACCATCTTTTGCAAAGTACAGAATCCATGATATTAAACGCTAACAACATGTATTGCTCTTAAGTGTTTATGTTGTTTGTACTTCATGAGAAATATTTGCTCATGGTCAATGAAAATGCAGTGCAGATTTAGATACTCGGAGCAGCTGGAGGTAATAGAGACTCATGCACAGCATAAAGTGAGAGTGCTAAGTATTTTATTTAACTTTAATTGGTAGATGCTAAAGTATAGTCTTCAAAAGCTTTGCTTTTACATTTTTCATTCTGGTCCATTTCCTTACTGTACTTAGATCATAAAAGAGTGGTAATTTGGTCTAATGCTGACTGAACTGGAGGGCAGTGGAACAAGCAGGAGGTGCTTAAAGCCAGATGTGGGGGCTGGATCAAACTCCCGTAGTTTAACCTGGAACTCCTAGCTTATCCAATTTTCCCATTTAGAGAAAAAAAAAAAAGTCTGCACAAATGTTAACTATTCTGCTGTCCTGAAGAGTTCACATTTAGATAAATGGGGACCTGGAAGACAGATTTTTATTGCCATTTCATGCATCTGTGGAACTCTGACTTTCACTGCATTGTTTTTAAACAATCTTCCTTCAGACTTCATCTAAAATCTTGTGAGTATGCTAGAGCAGTGGCTAACAGCAAACCGCTTGCTAGGGGTCACTAGCACTTTCTGGAAGCCCGGAAGAACCCTTTCTTGGTGGTTAAGAAAGATCAGAGTGTAAAGTGATATTTGATTAAACTTGTTGTGGGTTTAAGTTTGAAAATAAGTACAAGTATAAATGGTTAACGTTTATTTTAAGGAGAAAGTGCAGAATGTGATACTGTAACATTGCAAAATTGAGGCAATACTTAATAAGTAAAGTTGGCTGGAATATATTGTCTTTTAAAATCAAAGTGAATCTTTTTATCATTATAAAATTGGCTCTTAATTCTGAAAATTCATTTGGTCCACCCACAGTATTGGAGTTCATTTTGGCTGCCCTGAATTTCTTGAAGGGAGTCCAGAGATGCAATTAAAATGATTACAGATCCTGAAAAATGTTGATATCAAGGGGCACCGAAAGATGTGATCTGATTCCGAGGTTGGAGACAGTAGATGTGTATGCACAATAGTAGCATAGTTAAAATAATACCTAGATTTTCTCTTTAAATGGGCTAATACCTCTAGGGTATTTGGCTTCCTTAACATGTTGTAAAGCTTTCTCCAGTATCGTCCTTTGCATCTTGATGTTTCTTCCAGGTATTAGATCTTTAGGACTTCGTGCTGAAGGTCTTTGTTTATTCAAAGATTAACCTTCCGTGCCTTGTGAGTTAGCAAGCCACTTTCTGTAGGCTATTTCAGTACTTCATTTGGCTCTTCAGAAGTTCTTCTCAGAACACGACCTTGAAAGCTTTTTTTGTTCGTCACTTGTTGCCCAAAGTTAGAGTGTCAGTGCTCGGTATTGTCTGTTTACAGCCATGGCAGCTCAGTACGTATTCTTTATAAAGTGCAAGTTGCAGGATTTCTGAGAATGGCTGTTCAGACAGGTGAGCTAATTGCCGTGGTTGAGAAGTGGTGAAGACTGGGTATTCTTTGAAAACGGTGAGGACAGCCAGGTAGGTTACTAGTTCCAAGATCAGAGCTTCACCTTATCAGACACTAAATCTCTAGAGACTTGTGACTTGTCAGGATGGGTTGTGCAGCTTCAATTTAAGCTGCTGGAGCTATCAGTTAGTGTTTCCATCAAGCCTTCAATCTTTTAGCTGTAGGTGCAGAGATGTTGGTTTTCTGTCTTAAGCCTTCAGCAGATAAGCTATAATCTGAATAAATGCTTCTGTACAAGCTGCTGCTATTGTTCTGGCACAGTGTGGTGTGACATATTTGGCTGATTGCTGATGGGTGATAGCTCTGTGTGATTTGTCATGCTTGAATGTTCAGGCTGTTATGAAAAACGATCTTTCATGATTTTTGTGTTTTAAAACCTAGTTTTCTTGTCTGCTTTTCAGAAGATGCGTTTAAATAAATCCCAAACTGGGGTAATAGTTTCTCACGAGTAGCATTACTGATAGACGTGAGTATCTACTGGCAGATACTTGCTGTGGTTCTCTATCTTCTGTCCAGTGGTGTGTGTGGAGGAGAGAAGACTTAGGTATACAGATCCTGTTGAAGGCCCAAATTCCCTCCTCTTTCTGACAATACCAATAGAAGAGGCTACATCGGGAGTAATAGGTCCTGGTTTGGGTCCCTCAGTACAAGAGGCACATCAACAAACTGGAGAGAGTCCAGCAGAAGACCACTGTGATAGGTAGAGGCTGTAGCGTGTCAGAAATGGAGAGCTGGATTTATTCAACCTAAAAAAGAACAGACTGAGGTGAGGGAAACTAATTGCTGTTTTTTAGCTTCCTAAAGATGGATTATATAAAGGGTGGAGCCAGGCTCTCCGGGAGTGCAGGAGCGAGAGAGAGTCATAAATTGCAGCAAGGAGAATTCCTGCTGCACGTCATATTGTGATTTTACACAGTAGAAGTGGTTAGATTGTAGAGCAGCTTGCCTGGAGAGGTTGAAGGTCTCTGTCAATGGAGATTCCATAAAGCTTGACTAGACAAGGCCTTGAGCGATCAGCCCTAAGTTACTGTAGGCCACGCTTCAAGCAAGGGGCTGGCCCAGGCATCTTCCAAAGTTATTGTCCAACCCAGGTCGTTCTGTATGAGCTGCCTCTTACTAGCTGCTGGTAATTGTTCGTGCTTCTTTATCTCCATTTACTGTTCCTTCTCTGAGCTTCTGTATGCCGGTGGAATCTACTGGGGTACAGTTTTAGGTTGCAGTTTTACAGTCGTTACAGCTAGTGCTGCCTTCCTGCTCCTTCCTGCCCTTGTATTAGCTCTGCTGCTTGTCTGACACCTGCAGTGAGCTGGCTTCAGGGTGCTAATCCTTCAGGAAACTGGATCAGCGAAAAATCTTCTCTGGTTAGTGCTCCATGATACTGCTTTGAAGAGGAGATTGAGAGCCAGGAGTGGGATTTTGTGGTGAAGAAGGTGAAGGGCACAGAGGTGCTGTTTTAGATCAGCTTAGACAGTTAATGGGGCAGCACTGCACTAGCTGACTTTGGAAGTTATTAGTGTAGTTTTTAGTGCTTAGTAGAGTTGTAACAGCTATAAACAGATCTTCCTCTGGGTTCAGCTGTCAGGCCACCCCAGGAAGGTGTTACTGCCTCCAAGCCATCCCCTTACTCATCTCTACCCCTCTGCTCAAAGCTGTGGCGTCTTCTGATCTTCAGATGAAACTTTTCTGACCTGTTCAGTTCCAAATCTGCAGGGATAAGTGAGGGCTAAACCAGCTTGTGGGGGCTGACATTGCTTTGAATAAATGGGGCAAAAGGCTTTTGTCTGGAGCCTTCAGCAGACGGATGGTGATGGAGGAGGCAACTCGCTGCTGATGTGGCTGTCTGTGCAACAAATGTTTTTCTCCAGTGTGTGCCTGTTGGCTGGCTGGCTGCCTGCTGTAAACTTAAGTTTACTTCTGTAAGCCTAACCTTATGCTTTTAGGTTAGTTTGGGTTCTTTTTGGGGTTAGAGAATTGAATTCTTGTTCAGGTGAACAATTGATATAGCAAATTTGATTCGGCCTGGCTGTTCTGTATTCTGCAAAACATCCTTGTGATATTCTGTTTTGTTCAATGATATTGTAAAGGAAAATGACCACTGGTTTGATATTATCCACAATGGATTGCCATTCCCTCATCATGATTATTCAGGATATATTACATTGTGGAATTCTCATATATAAATTGGTGCTTCAGTGTTATGTTATGGAAAACACTAGAAGTAAATGTTCTTATTAGACCAGCTAATAAAGTTAGAGAACTTAGAGAAAGCTTTGAGTGTATAAACCCTTCTGATGTAAAAACAGTGTAAATACATGTTGAGATCAATTGCTGAGAGTCTTAGGCCATCTATGAAAGAAAATATTAGTATCTGTTGAGTGTGAGGTATATGGAGTGGGGGAGAAAGAGTGAAATGGTTTAAATAATGTTAGTGCAATTGAACTCGGCCAAGGCACAATCTTGATTCTTGGAATATCCTTCTAAATCATCTAACTGGTAACATTTAGGAGCATTCTATGCTTACAGTTTAAAAATATGTTTGATTCAATCACAAAGATTAATTGCTAAAAATATCTTGCAGATATTCTAGATTTGCTAAACTTTGTCCAGTAAAGAGGTATTTTGTGGCACAGTTTTACTGTCTTCTGGTCTTTCTGAATTTGTGCTATCTTACCTGTTTCATGCAGCAATACATCTTGCCTACAAAATAGCTGGTTTCTGTTACTTCTGTTTCTCCTTTTGAAAAGGATCTGCTAGGTGTTGTAGATATATTCCCCAAGTTGCTTCTCTCAATAGTTGTATGTCATCTTGCAAACTATAGTTTTAACAGGTAGGATGGCTGTGTATGTTACCTGCTAAAATAGTTGTGATATTACATTGAGAGGTCTGAAAATGGAATTCAGGATTATTGATTTTTACTGCAAAGGTGGGATTAGTCTTTAACTTCTGAAAGTCAGATATCCAGTCTAAGCTAATGAACTAGGCAGCGCCAGAAGATAATTTATTCTCCTATCTTACTTGCTTGTTAGATGAAGTAAATGTTCCTGTGGGGTACATTTTCTCTTCGTTGCTTAGAATGAAAACTTAGATAATAAACTTAAATAGCTGCCAATGGTAAACTATTCTCCCTGACTTAAATGTTCTTCTTGTCTGTTGGACAGACTCTTAAAGCTGTGGCTGTGTTTATATTTTTGTTTCAGATGGACCCTAGCAGAATTTCAAAAGAAGATGCACACTGTGTCAGAATGCTTTTCAGATCTCAAGAAAGTCTAGGTTTGCAAGATACACCCTTTGAAAATCAAGATGTGAAGTTAATGCCGGAATCATGTAGAAGGATGAAACAGGCGCTCCAAAGAGCTGTGCAGAAGGTAAGTGGCAGTGTTTTCCTTTATTTTTGTTAAACTTAGCGAGTTTAACAAGATCTATGTTCAGAGGTAAGTTCTAGAAAGTATTTTCTGGTGTTTGAATAATATGGTGTTGGATCTGAGATCTTACTGTGTTTGCTTATGAACCTGGTAGTGGTTAACCAATTCTGCATTCAAATACATTTTTTAGTTTTGTTAAAGGAAGGCTTGAAGTCACACTGATAAAACTAATTGCAGTTAGTTGGTTGGCCATTCTGACATTTGGGTGGGTCTGAATGGCAGTCATTTATCCTAATACTTGTGTAGGTTTGTCAACACTTTGGATGTTCATGAAAAGGACAGTTCCACTTTTTTTTTTCCCAAACTGACATTCCTGACTTTCTGACAGGATTCTCCAAGCCAAGGTTGTTGACAAGCAAAATATTGTCTCAAAGATGGAGGACGTAGCATTTGTTCTCATTTGCTCTTGTTTCTTACTCTTTCTGCAGTATAATAGTTTCGATTACCCAGAATGAAGGATAGTATCTTCTTTCTTTTTTTGCTCATTTTGCCAATCATCTGTGGGAATGGTCAGCACAGAACAGTGGTGGAAGATCTGCTTTGCCATAGCATGAGAAGTAGGCAGTCTTTGCTTAGCAGTTGAGAATGAGAGCTCGTTCCCAAACTCAAATAACAAAAGTAGGCAGCTAAATTAGCCCTAATGAAGAAACCTAGGCAAGCTGAATATATGTCACAGTCACCCCTTACTGCAGTTAGTGCCTCGGATTTCCTTGCATGTTCTTGATAGTGTTTAGTGCTGTTTATGGGCTATTGAAGAAGCTGAATATATGCTATAGTATTTGGTTTTCCTGGCTTGTCAGGTCCATTACTTGTTCACACCTGCACATGACTGTCAGTTTTTTCATAAAGGATACTCCATTAGATTTGAGCGGAACTCAAATATACTTTAGAGTGACTTGTACTTGAGTTTATACAGTGCTTTAATAGCGTTGATGTTTGCTTTTAACAGAGCACCCACAGTGACAGATCTTTTTCGGAACAAAACTTACAGAAAGCTGGGAGCCTTGTTTCCTTTACTTACCATCTCCTTCAAAAACTCAGAAAAAATGGGTTAACTCAATAGAATTAGTTCTTTCTTCCAGCATTTTTTTTTTTGCCTCTGACACTACCCCTGCTTCTGTGTTCTGTGTGCTGGTACTAGAGTGCTCTTTTCATACAGCACCCGTGACAGAGTAAGAAGCTTGTTACAGTAAGTGAATGGGAAGCTCTGTATTCTGGTCATTTGCTGCTGGTTACTCAACAAGGCATTGACTTTCGTGGAGGCTGCATATCCTGCATTCAGCGTAGAGGTTAAATGCTGCCAGGTCATCGGCCAAGATAAGTAGTGAGTAAGATAATTTTTTTGGTTGGTGACCGTTAGTTTGAGGACAATAATGTTTCCCCTGCCAAAGTAATCAGACTCCGAATTTTTTGAATGCAACAGAATGTATTAAGCAGCTGGGTCAGTGTTCTGGATGCTTTGTCATCATACACTGATGACACAGAAAAATAAAGATAGGCAAATGTTTGTCTGGGGCTACATTTGCATCTTTTCCATTTATATCATAGAAATGAAAGAAACGGTGTTAAGGCAAAGTAAGCATGTCTTAAGCTGTGTGAGCTGTAACTTTCATTGGTTCTGCTATACCGAAAGGCAGAGTTGCATCCGAATCTTATCTCCAGTTGGGCTAGCCCTTTGTGTGGGAATGCAGCTTATGTGACTGAAAAACTGTTTCCTGTTTTGTCTGCTTTGTTCAGTTTCCTGAAGGAGAATCTAACCTGTGTGTTTTAAGAACTGGTTTAAGAACTTATTTTAGTTTTAAGAACTTATTTGCCTTGACAGTGCATTAGGTGACTGGAATGGAACACTTTAAAGTACAGTTTAAGTTTTGTGATTTTTCAGTTGTTTGTCTTTAGCAATTCAAGCTGTTCAGGAAATGAAAACAGACAATTTTTTTTTTTTTTTTGCTTAGTTTTATAGTCTGGTTACAGCTTTTAGCTTACTGGGCTGGTTCTCATCTGTTTGCTTTGCACACCTGTAGACTAGTGTTTAAATCTAAAGTAGGGGTTGACATTGCAAGTGCTTTTGTGAAAACCAGTGTAGTAATGCTGCAGGGTCAGGTCTAGAAACTTTTGTCTCCTGATTTAAAAATAATAATAATAAAAAAAAAATTAACCAAAATCTAATTGTGAATTCCTCAACATATTCCAGAATAAAAATAATGCTTAGGGAGCAACTTACTCAGTAGAAAACACGTTTTCAGTATTATTGCATATAAACGTTAAAGCAGACAAATATACACTTTCCTAGTCTGTTTGCTTATTTTTTTTTTTGCATGTAACCCTAAAAACCCTTTGGCAACCCAGATGCACTAACCACAGTTCTTATGAAGTCTATTATGAGCCTGAAGTAGAAAGGACTACAAACATATCTTGGGTCAATTCATAAGTATCTTTCTTGGCAATACTCCCAGCTTCTAGCAGCGTGGGGAGTTCAGGCGTAAACTAGTCTCCTACAAGGCAACAACACACTTATAAAGAGATCTATATACTTAGCAGACATTTTAAGTGCATGTGGTTATGGACAAAGTGAAGGTTTCATGGGTGACTGTTGTTAAAATTTCAGTTTGCATACTACAACTTTACATGCCTTTTTTCTGCAAGCAATAGACTACTCATTTGAATAGAGGTTGCAGTGCTGATCTCAATCTTCTGAAGAATATTGGTTTATGTACTTTCTATTTCGCTTCCTTCCAGATTAGTATTCTTCAAATTGCTGAATTTCCGGCAAGATAATCAGGTACTACTTCTTGATATTAGCTGGACTTAAAGCACTGAGGTACTAGTGGAAACAACTGCATAAGGGAGCCTTAGGGTCACAACTGAAACAATATGTGGATGTCCCGAGGGTCTCTTCCGATTGGTCTCAAAAGGCTACTTGTAGCTACTCAAAGTAGATAATGAGATATTGTAAAACCAAAGAGGAGGAAAAAACATTCAGATGTTACATGTTCAAATGTAGTCTTCTTTGTATGTACTCAACGTTGGACATAATTTGAACGGCAGGACTTGTGTTTTGAAGATGCTGAGATGCTAATGTAGTAATAGGTCTGATAGTTGTCTAAGGGTTAAAACCTGCAGCCTGCTGTGCATGAGGAAAGAGCAGTTCCCAGCTTTCCAGGCACTTAAAGCATGATATTAGCTTTTAAAATTTGGAAGTTTTCAGCTTCCCTATGGCCTTTTAAATTTTTTTGGAGGAAGGAAGACATTTTTTCATTTTTCTGACTGGCTGCTTGTCTATTTTTGAACAGTGACTGTATGAAGAAGGTTGGAATATGGGAAGCAGGCCAGCAGAGTTGACATGGTGTGCAGTAAGCAAATGACACAAAGGTGTACAAGAGCAGCTTGTTGTAAGACTAACAGCGTGGTGTGATTTTTGTGTACAGTTTTTCTAAAAATAACGCAACAGCTTGGTAGCACACTTGGTTCTGTAGCTGGAAATCTTAAGAGAAGTCACTGGTAACACTTTGTCGGCAGTTCTCATGCTCTTATAGCAGTGTCTTAGTGACAGATTCTGTTGAGCTGTTTCTGCTTTCTTAAAGGTAGTGTGCATTGTGTTTAGGTATGAGGTGCTTAAATACATTCAGGTGCTTAAAAAATGCAGTTATAATCCCATTACGGGGCCATCTTTAGACATCCAGGTAGCACTGAAAAATGTGGTCCTTAAGTCTTTCAGGATCAGAAGAAGCGAGTACAGGCTTAGGTGTTCTAAGGTAGGTTGTGTACCTGTATCTTGGAACTGTAGAAGCAGATGAAGTAAGAAAAAAAAATCAAGAAATGTTTTAGAGTACATATCCTTCAGGAGGAAACCAACAGCTCCATCCCTGTTCTCTAGGGACTAGTTCATGTATTTCTCCCAGCTTCCTTTTGGAAGTTTGGGCAACTGAACAGACTGTTAGAATTTTGTGGGGCTGGTCAGAATCAAATAAAGAACGTGGCACTAGTCCAGTGTTTGGAGAACTCAGCTGATGGAGGATTTCTGTTCTCTGGCCACAGGCTAGCCATTCGTAATCCAGTGACAAGCACACAGAAGATTGGTTCAGCATGAGCCAGACTCCAGTTCTTCTAAGTGTATTAGTGTTGGGCTCACTCTGATCTCCCCTTTTGTTGTAATGATGCTTGCATTCTTCATTGTGTAGTAGCCTAGCTTCAAGAGGAACACAGGACAGTGCTACTGTCAAGTCCAGTCTATGGCTTGGTGACAGAGGTGCTCCTAGGAAGCAGGAGAGTGGTAGGTTCATGACCATCAAGACAAGTGGACCCAGGTCTTCCTGGGTAGCTGTTTTGCTCACCAAGTAGTGATGTTGCAGATGAACAGCACCACCACCAGTTAGAAAGAAGGCAGCTCAGAATGCATTTTATGAGGACCACAGCCTTTCTGCATGGAAGATATGCTGAGTCAGACTGCTAGATCTCAAAAGGTGAGGTACGCAGCTGCTCAAGTCAGAGCATCTTTGGAAACGTACAGAAGCAGAACTCCAGGCTCCTAAGAAAAAACTAGGTTGCAAGGAGGATAGCAACCAGCCAGTTCAGGGACTTCAAGGGCTGTGCATTTATTGAGCATGGTATTTTTTTAGTACCATTTTAGATAATAGGAGATTAAAATGTACATAGCTCTTTTTGGATCTGCCTAGTAGTCTCTCCAGGCAAGTGCATTATCATGTCCCCCAGAAAGAAAGGATCCTAGAACAGACTCCGCACACAAAAGATTTCCATTAAGAAAGGAAAAAGAAAAAGGAGTCTCCCCTTTCTAGGAAAAGGTTTGGGAGCAGTTGTAGTGCAGCAATGTCTGAGAGTGTAGTCCATTTCCAAGTCTTTTACCTTTTTTGTCCTCTCTTCAGATGCTTTTACCACCTTTGGCAGTACCAAGTACTTGAAATTTTTCTTCTTACTACTTCTGATTAAGTTAGAGATCAGGTGTGGCTAGAAGCTGATAACTGGTGTGCAGCTCCTGGAACTGAGCTTCATTTTCATGCTGCTAGAACTGATGTTGAAGTAAGAAGATCAGAGAGGGGAAGTGAGTGTAAATGGGGGGAGGTGGACATGGGTTTTGCTTCTTCTGAAGTTGCGATTCTTCTGCTTTTCTTCTCGTCTCTACAGCAGAAAGCATCTTAATGATTCATATCTACAAAATCAGCATATTTCTGCTGAAGTATTATGCTTTGATAGTCATACTACAACTTCCATGCTGCTGTGGCTTTTCATTTTGGTTTAACATTTAGACACCTACTGAAAGGAGAAAGTGAGAGTACATCAGTGTACCAGCTAAGGTGTTACAGATTTCACTGTGGCTGCAAAATTACATAAAAGCAGGACTCGGGTGTTTTCAAAGCAAGATTTCAAAGTCTAAAACACTGCAGTGATAAAGAATATGGTGGAACTTTGATCTGGCCAAATCTGAGGTATATTGTATATACGTGGTGTTGAATTAGACAATCAGCAATATGTGAGATATAAAGACAAAACACAGGACCCCACTTACATTTCAAAGATAAGAATATGATTTGCTATCTGCAGGAAAATGATTCCTTCTACTAAACTTCTTGATGGTTCCATGGTATGAGGTAATCTCAATAGGAAGGAGAATATTATCCTTGTTTTTTAGGAAACAGATGAGGAAAGTCATGGGGAAACAGGGGACAGAACTGAGGAATGAACCTAATCCTACCAAGACACTCTGTCCAGGCTTGTAACAACAACATGTTGGTTAGACTTTTGAAAACTGCTGTTTGTAACTTTTCACAGGAGGAAAACAGGAGAGGATTGTTAAAAGCAAGGCTTTGTGGTACCTGATAATTGTTATTTGTACTGTTCTTGGTTTTGGGTGACATGTGCTTTGTTCGTGTTATAATTAATCTGCAGTTTTGGAGAATATGTACTTCATTTGGCCCAGTACAGATGTGGAAAATGCTTAATCCTTCAGTTTCTGCATACCTTATTATAAGTGAGGCTTGGTTGCAAAGCCTTGTAGTCTTGCAACCTCTCCTGTTAGTGGTCAAGCATGAAGGGTGGAGGTTTTTATTTACATCATCATAAACGAAATGCAGAGCTTAGCTTTCCTTGGTTGTTAGTGTGATTACATACTAGTCCCTTTGTAGAACTGCCTCTTTCATTAACTTTTGACCCCAAGAAATTAAGTCAATTCATAAACTCCATGGTTTTATGTGATGCATTTTTAGCAGTCATTATTCCATTATACTTAGAAACGTTCCAAGTGCAGTAAGTAGAAATGGTTGTAAATGTCCTGTAATCACTACTTCAGTAAATGGTGCAGTGATCACACGTGCCAGCATTCCTATCAACTTTTATCAGAAGTATTGGACAGAGGAAGTAATTTGATTATGGCAGTTAAACTGTGTTCATGTTATACATCGTGTAAATAGGATATGTATTCCAGGCATCTGACTATACTGTAGGTAGAACAACCCCCACATATACATACACAGAGAAGGTACTGTGGTGTAATTGTGCAAACTATCTGCAATATACAAGCAAGCAAGACAACATCAAAGCAGTGGCTTTTTCTCATTTTAGGAAGTCCAGAGTATCCTGGGAAAAGATCCACCAAGGCCAGAAAAAGGTAGGTGCTGGTTTATGAATAAGAAATATTTTAGTTCTACTAAACTTGTTTTTTTCTGAGGTAATACAATTCTTTTATCTACAGCTGCAATGGAAGCATTAGGAATGGATCTGTACAAGAGAAATAAGCCCGAGAAGCAGCCTTTTGCCCATCTCATTATTGATGATAAGAATATTCCATCCGGTAAGTTCAATTTTAAGTGAATACTTCTAATGCTACTATAAATGTGCTCAACTCCTTGTTAATTAAGCTATGTACATTACTTTTCTGCTTTATATAACCAAACCAAAGGGGAATGCTCTGTTGAGGCCTGAAATCTGAGATTTTGGCAGCCTGTTCTATTTAGAGACAAAACTCTTCTGCACACAAGGGTTTAGCTTCCTGCCTGGAGGGATAGTATTCTTTCTCCCTCCAAGTGTGTTGTCATTGTTCAAATCTAGAGCTTTATAAACAGAGAGCTTTAACCAACTTGTAAAATGGCAATCAGAACTTTTACAAGCTTTCTTACTAGCTCAGATGCCTCCTGACAACCTTCTATTTGAGTGAGATTTTGGCTTTTGACATAGGTCAGTAGCATAGGTCAATAGAAGATGCAGTATCAAGTAAACTTGTCTTAGCATTTGTCTTTGGAAGATTTAGTTGATTTGCTGGTAAGAGAGATGGTCACTTACATCTACAGAACTGGAGTCTGTCTGGATTGTGAAATCCACCTATGGGACTTTATTTGATGTTTGTCTAGATGTTAGTCTGTGAAGTGTATTTTTACCAGGACTAGCAGTTGATAATTTTTACTGATGTGCATCACTGCATTAGTTTTCTAGGGAGTGAATTACCACATCTGTGGGTAATGGCAACGGAAGCCTTGCTCTTGCTGTCTTCACTGTTGTTTTTTACAACACAGGCTGTAGGAGCTCTCAGAAATACAGTGCTTGTAAGCAACAAACTTTTTTCTCCTTTGAGCAGATCAGCCTCTTACCAATGCAGTGAGTTGGGCTTATTCCCTCCAAATCTGGCACGTGAGTTATGCCTTCTTCGGAAGAGCATCACCAGGACGTTAATCATGAGGACAGCTTCTGCAGCTCTTGTGGGCACTGCAGCAGTAAGGGACTGCATCCTTATGGATAGCTGGAACCCTGAACCTACGAGCTGTGAGGCGCTTTACTATCTTATCACTGATGTGAGGTGCTACCCGCTCGACTGGGTGGCACAGAGGTCAATGACAGGCATAAAGGATGAAGAATTTGCCAGAGGATCACTAGGAGTTGTTCTTTCCCATCCTGTTTTCTCTGACTGCAAATTTCTATTTTCTTCCCATGTTTCTTTACACTATATGTCTGAAATCATTCTGGATAGCTTTATGCCATCCACGAGTCTGGGCAGATTTGTTTTTAGTATTTCAAGTTCTCTACTGTCATCTCTCTGACCCAAAATAAGCAACGTCAGGGAAAAAATAAATCAGGCTTTATCACTATCAGACAGGATTTTACTTTAAGTAGTTGGCAAATGAATGGCTGTCATGAACAGGCACTGAACATTTTCCTTTCACCTGGTTCACAATAATACCATGCCTCAAATGGACTTTTGCAGTTGTGGGGTAGCAGGGAGGGGGGAATATAACCCTTCCTAGATCTTGGTGTCCCACCCATCATTTAGCTGAAGAAGCCATAGCGGTTTGGTTTGCTGTGTTTATTTTTTAGATTTGTTGGCTTAGGTTAAAGTTGGATGCTTGCTGGTTGCTTTTTACCAGAGCTCACTGTAAACACTACCTAGGTTTTAAATGAAAACAGTGAATTTTGGTTTATAAATTGATTACAGAAATTAGTCACAGTTTGAAGGAGAAGAGCACAAACAGAAATAAATGCAAATGTTAAATATATCATCCGGGATGTGAATTGGTACCTTTAGCTGTCTAAGAGAACACTGTAATATTTTTGAGCTATTTACAGCTACAGGTTCAGCTTAGCTGCCCTTTGCCTCCAGAAGCAGTTTTTCAGAGCAAGCAGAGCTTTGGCCCTTTCCTCAGACTTTATTCATGCCTGAAAGCTACTACAGTGAAAATGAGTAATAAATACTGGGTTATTCTTTCCTCTGTTATCCTCCCATCATCTTCCTTCTTACTAATTTTATTGGAACTCTATTGTGTTAGTCTTAGTTCATGCCTGCAAACATCCAAGACATTGTTTTGATTTGTCTTGAGTTAACAGAAAGACTGAATTATCTTTTTTTTTTTAATGCTTGTTACCATGTCTGGAAGGTTACCTTAGTCATTACCTCTGACTTCTTCCTTCTCTGTCAACATGACTTACCTTGTGTTATTTCTTCCATGGCCCCGATATAAATTTTGTCTCAAAAGATACTATATTACAGCACTTCTGACTGTCCTATATCTTGGATTTTGTTTTGGAGTTTCATATATGGACAGCTGAGTTGATACTTGTATGCTCCAGTTTTCTCCTCTGCCTGTGTTTTTGGTTATTGATTGTTTTGATGTCTCCAGATTTGGGTGTATTACCACCTGAAGTACTGACATCCTGCTTACTCCTTCCATTAAACATTGCATGCCATTTGAAGGTAGCCCAGCTTCACTGGGGTGGTATTTCTGGTGGATTTAACACCGTACAAGAAGCCCTACAACTTCTTCACCTATCACCAGTGCTTCAGAGATGTGCTCTGGTATTTCTGCATTCTCTTGCGGATGAATAATTCCAGGATAAGAGACTTAAGATCTTAGTGTGGCTTCCAATTAGTTGATGGTTTTCAGAGTTTTTTGGAGGTACTGCGCAGAAGAAGACTTCTCTGTACAAGTTTGCTTGGGTAATTTCTACTTGGCTACACTGGAGCAATAAGGGAACAGCTATTTATGGTCTGCTTTTGAGAGCCTGTGCTTCGCTCAAGTCTTTGTGGAAGAATGCCAGAAGTTTTTTGTTCTGGACTACCATTAAAGTATTCCTCTCACATGCAGAAATTCCTTGCACTCTGCAGCTAGGGAAGACTTGTAGCTCTCAAATTCCCCTGTTCCTACTTACCCTCCCTTATTTCTGCATAAACAAATCCAAGAGGCATCTTTAATCACATGTAGCTGGGGCTGTTCCCCAGCAAGCTTGTGAGCACTGGTGGTTCTATGGGCGTATCTGGATGTATGCTTGGAGGAGAGGACACCGGGCCCTACCAAGTGGTGGGAATAGATTGTTTTGGTTTGATGTGGGGACGATAAATTATTGAATATTCCAAGCAGGCATGTAGTTGCACTGGGAGCCAGAGGTTTAAGGTGCTCTGGTGCCTGTGCAGCCCTGCTGTTCTGGGTGCCTCAGAGGGAGCAAACGGAGTTGGTTTTGTGTGGGACTTGCTAGTGGTTAGGAGGACAAGTTGGCCAACTTTCATCTGTTGTGCTATGCCCTGTGTGTGTTAAATACATGGTAGGTTATAGTGGCTCTTCCATGTCATGGTATGTCTCGGGAAGGGTAGGGACCTGTGTGGCTTTCTCAGGATGGTGCTGTTTCCTCTGGCTGGATGTGCCCATGGGGCTTGGCTGATTCTTCTACTCCTGCTCTTGCTTGTTCCTCTGTTCATGCAGGCAGAGGCTGTGAGGTCAGGTGGGTGCTAATGGGATGGTGGTGAAACTGGGGAGGTGCAAGGGAATGTGGGGTGTGTGGTGAGGGAGGCGATCCTCATTAGAATAGTGTGATAAACCTTTGCATAATACGCATGCACTAGTAGCCATGCTACCTGGGCTGGTGTTGCAGACTGTTGCTTAATGCTGTGCCACCAAAACCAAGCAGAAGTGTCGAATGTGACCAGGGTTGGAAGGAAGGCAGGCTCAAATGCTCTCTCTGAGTATCTCTCTGACCTCCTATCAGGCCATTTCTTAGCACAGAGTCAACAGTAGGATGTAAATGAAACATCTGAGACTAGACCAGCTTGAAACATACAAGAGATGGTACAGTGTGGCTACTTGATGATGGCCTCCAGAATGTACATTTCAGGCCAGAGTTCCTGAGGAACTGGAGAACATTTGTACCTGTATATGTGAAGTTAGCTTCAGTGACAGTCCTGAGCTGACAAACTAATCAAAACATCTCCAGTGTCTCAGCTACATTTTCATTGTCATCACAGAGCATTCAGTCACCTGAACAGGTAAGGGACAGCTCCCTGTTTACCAGCCCACCATCATGCAGGCAGAGCTGGAAAGGCTTGTGTACTTGTTAGGAGTTCAGTAACGCTTGTTTATATATGGTAATTCAATTAATTTTTTTGTCCTTTTTTTGGTAGCCAAATTTGGTAATTCATGTGTGTATTTTGATTCCAATGTGCATGATGTTCTATGGAGGGAGGGGGAGAGAATATTATGGTTGTTCTCTTGCCTAATTTGTGGATCTCCAGCTTAAGATGACTTGAAGGGGACAGTTCTCCAAGCATGGAATATCAGCTCATTGTTTCTAGTTTGAAACTTAAGATATGTTTAAAAAGCAAAAGAAAGAAAAAGGGGCAAAACATCCAGAATGATGCTTGTCTTCCTAAGGCTCTTTTCCCAATACCTTCCAATAGATAGTAGACAAAAAAAATTTGTTTACCTCCTGAATAGCTGTAATTGCCCAGCTATATATATTTGTACAGTTATCAAAGAATTAGGATTGTGCTGTGGGGGCACTATCTAGGATATAAATAAACCAGGTTGTAGAGCCTTTTTCTGGTATATTCAAACATTGGGTTAAATGTAAACATTGTTTTTGCATGGAAAGGTTTATTATATCATAAATACTTGAAGTGTTATCTAAAGTATAGACAACTTATGTAGTACTTAAAGATGCAGAATTACATTGATTTTTTTCTTCCATTTTTTTTGGTGTTCTCAAATGAGAGCATGTTTATCTTTGTACTGTTGGAGTCACAAGAGCATCAACTATGTGAAGGTTTCACGAACTTTGTATTTGAGGAAATATCAGTTAAAGTTCTTTTCAGATGCTGTTCAGTTATTCCTTGCAAACACAGGTTAAAAACTTGTAACAAGGTTTGCTCTTTTTCATTAGCAATTTCTCATTTCAAATTCCTCTCAAGTGTTTGTTACCTGAATGAAGTTTTAGGTGGAATGCAATTTCTGTACAGAGCTTGTTGTGTGACCCTGAGTGTAATCAAACTATCAGGCAAGCGTTTTGTACCTGGTTCCAGCTGATGTTCTATGGGAGGGCAGACAGTTATAAATAGCAAACGAAATATGGCAGCACACGATGAAAAAAAGGAAATTTCTTATGTTTTTTATCATAATTGTCTAATACTCTGAAGCTTTAAACGTCACTTTAGCCTACATAACTGTAGTTGCTATTGATTTTAAAAATCTGGGGATTGCTTTTTAAATATTGAGTTTTGTGAAATGTTTATAAAATAAACATTTGTTATAAATAAAGTAATTATTTTTTTTCCTCCTCTCTTTTCAGGAACTCGCAAAGTGAACCTTACATCCTGGCATCATGACAAGGGCCAGGCAAATTTATCAAATATGACGTTCAGTGATGGGAAACTAATTGTTAATCAAGATGGATTTTACTACCTTTATGCCAACATCTGCTTTAGACATCATGAAACTTCAGGAAATCTGACTAAAAGAGGGCTTCAGCTGATGGTGTATATGACTAAGACAAACCTTAAAATAAGGCGCTCTGATGTGTTGATGAAGGGAGGAAGCACCAAATACTGGTCAGGGAATTCAGAATTTCATTTTTATTCTGTAAATGTAGGAGGGTTTTTTAAATTAAAATCTGGTGAAATGATAAGTATCCAGGTATCAAACCCATTGCTACTGGATTCATCACAAGAAGCAACTTATTTTGGGGCATTTAAAGTAAGGGATTTAGACTGAATCTTTTAGTGTGCTGAAATTTTGGGGGGGGGTTTAGTGGTCCAGAAACAACTTGAAGACAGAACTGAAAATCTTTTGCATCCCAGTTGCATCGGTATAAGGCATACATCTCTAAAGACGTTTTGCCCTGTGCTGACTCCAGTAACAGTTCCATAAATGCATCAAGGATAAATTTATGTAGTTCTTCTGATTCAGTCTTAGACCAATTTTACTTCGTATGTCTCCACTGGCTTCAGTAGAGTCATTACGACTTTTACATTGGTATAATTGAAATCAGAGCAATTCACATTACTGAATTTGTTTCCACGTTCTGACCTGACTTTATAACCTGTGCTACTCTTTACTAGTTTTGGCATAAACATAGGGCAGGACAGAATTTGGCTCCCAGATTGTATCTGGGGCTCAGTTTTGCTTGGAGCTGAGCATTCTGACCCTGAGACAGCAAAGATTGTGAATGTATGACTAATTCCATTGCATTTGATGTGGCTTTTCACGTGCTTAGTTAAGCATGTTCTTGCTTTACTGGATTAAGGTTGGAAAGCTCAAGCCCTGGCAGAAATGAGTTCTAGAACACTTAAACAGTTCAAATTACATTTTTACCTGATTAAAAGGGCTATTCCAGGAAGAAGGGAGATCTGGCCTTACAGTTCTACATGTTAATTACAGCTCATTATTATTGTTGCACAGCTAATTGCAAATATAGACTGCCAAAATAAGATGTGCCTTTAAAGTATTACATTGTGCCAGAACCTGCAAAGACATTTTTTAGACAAAAAGTATGTATTTTTATATTCTGTAATATCTAAAGTTATATTTCAGGTGTAATGTTTTGTGTAAAAAATGTAAATTATATTGTCCTATAGTATTTGATACAAAATATTTAAATTCTCTTGCTGTTTGTATATTTAATGATTTAAACTGTTTTTAATGTACAGACATGTTAAACTAGTGCACTTTTTAATCCCAATGGGAAAAATTGCAGCTAAAAGAGGTTGTTTGCAATTAGCAAATGTAATATATATCTTTGTTCTTTTTAACTTAATAGATTTCTGTTAAACTTGTCAGTATTACTGGGGGGGAGGAGGGAAATTCACGCCAAAGTCATGAATAATTACACCAGAATGCTGGTCACTGGGTGCCTTTCAAACCTGGAGGGTAATGAAGATTACAAAGCTGGCATTACCTGAAGGGGAAAAAAGAACCAAAAAAACAAAAACATAAGCCACAGAAATGTTTTTGGGGGTATTTATAGTTATTGAACAGGCATATTTTCCTACAGTGAACTCCACAAGTTGTACATTCTGCAATCGAGTAATAACTTTTTAACTTTTTTAGCCTAGTTTCCTGAGAAAGTGAAGCTTATGTCATTGCATTGCCTGTCCTTTTCTCCCCTTCTAGCTTTTAAAACTCTGCACCTTTCTGCCAGATTTGGCAGATGAATGGCAGCGTTAAGAGATATTCTTACAGGTTTTATGAGAACTGACAGCTGAGAACGACTCAGCCATTTTCCATTACTCGTCAGTGGCTGGCCACTGTTCATATTAGCCAACAAATTAATATGGGGAACCTCCTAGTTAGCCGCTACATGTGTTGTCTCTTGTATTAGCTGCTTGGCCAAAAAAGGTAGGTGGAAGGAATCTGAGGGTGGGTGGATATGGGGAACATAGGAGGGAGCTGCAAATATTACGGGTGATGTTTAGAGCACATCTGGGCAGGGAACAACTTGGGGAGGGGATCACGGAGGTTTTAGGAGTGTTTGGGTGCTCTAAGTATGATGTGGGAAAAACCTTCTTTAATGCAGTAGGAATCAGAAGGCAGAATACTCATGTGTAAGAAATGAAGCTTCCTACAAATCCTCAGACTTTTTTGTAATAAACTGAGATGAATTCAAGCAATTATTTTATACTGTATAATAAACATTTCTTTTTAATGTTAATATTGTTTTCTTACAAAATATATTTCTAAGAAAAATATCTTTGTGGTTTCTTTATTTTCCTGTGTCTGTGTATTTCTTGTGCAGCTTCATTAATTTTGTTCATATTTCAGAATGTGTTGGATGGGTATGTTACAACTCAAGAAAACTGAGGCACAAATCAATTGTTTTGAGAATTGCACTGAATTTTAAGGGGTCTTGATTTGGCTCCAGACTTTGGCACATGCATCCACCACTTTCAAGCGTGGTAATATCAGGTGTTGGAAATTTAGCTGGAAGTGAGGACCTCCATTTTGTTTCACACCAAATAGTTTTCAGTTCAAAACCAGAAATTACTGAGGAATCTAGGTCTTTTCTTAAAATTTTTCAAGAACTACATGTTGTACTCCAAGAATCTTGTATTTTTTTTGTACTGAAGAGATGTCCATTCACATGCTGGGAGAAAAATATCCACTGTATGTGTCTGTCTGTTATCTGGAGGTTAAGTCACCCTCTGGGGATGTAGATATGGGATTTCAAATGATTTGAAAGTTGAGTTAAAGCTTAGCAAATGTTCTACTTGTGATATATGAAGGAGGGGAACCTCCAGGACTAAATGTCATCTGAATGACAGCAGCTGTGGGCTGAGTCTGTTCTAGATGAGGTTGCAGCAGCTGCTGTGTGTCTTGAGCCCCAGTGGAGATACTTGTAGGTTACTCTGTGCATCTTAAACCACCAGGGGTTGGAAGAGGGCTTCTGAGGCTCAGCTCAGGAGCACATCATTGCTCATTAGCAATGCTGCAGGCACCTGAATTTTACAATGTAATAATTGGCTTTAAATTTCCCTTGTGTGGTGACTTTGGGACCAAAATGATTTTTTTTTTTTTTTTTTTTTGGCTAAGGCTCCTCTGGCTGCAAATTGTCTAGCTATGTCATGAACCAGGGAGGAGGAGTGTGATGAAGTAGACCTCATCGGGCTACATAAATTACCCTGGGGGTTATAATTAAGGGCCCTGCTCTGGCTGTGCTCTCCACAAAACAGTAAGGAAATAGGGAGGTCCTACTCTGCCTGTCCCGTTTGGTCCTTCTCCCTTCTCACTCATATGCATTTAAAAGGAAGCAGGAAATTCTATGTACTACTATTAATACAGTTTGATTTAGTTTTTTATACCAGAGCAGCCACAGTTTGGAAAGCTTCAGTAGGGTCATCTAAGGCAGCCTGGGTGTATGTGCTGAGATGATAAAGTAAAACCACCTGCTCTAGTGCTCACATTCCTAAAACCAAGTCTTCTCCAGAAGTGTCAGTGTAATTGCTTTATTGGGATGCAATAGCGAACAGAGTTGACTAATAAATTAATGAAGAGGGTTGCCTTGAGAAGAAGGTAACGTTTTGGCTAAGAAAGGTAAATGTGGTCCTTAGTTTATACTCTTCAAAAGATAATTTTGGTTTGTGGATAGAGGATGATTATTTGCTGAAACCTGAAGTTAGAAAAATCTTACTTGGAAATAGTTCATTTGTAATTTTGTGTATGTGCATGTATGTAAACATTTGTATATTTTTACTGTGTTCTTGCCAAAAAAGTATCTTTTCATACATGGGGTTACAATTGCATATTTTGGCACCTGGGTACTCCTTCCCCCCCCGCCTTCCCAAGCTCTCTCCAGCCAGTGAGTGTTTCTTTTTCTGTCTATCCCACTTCCTTTTCTCTGGCTCCTTCCAGCTGCCAGTGTCTCCTGCTCACCCCGCTCTCACTGACTTACAGCTCTTTTCCTGGTGGTAGCAACAGCCATGGGTCAGATCTAGATATCCTCCTCTTTCACGCGCTTTCAGATGGCTTTGCTGTGTCTTCAGATAGCAAACAAGAAGAATGATGTTTGTCAAAAGGAATTTTGGGGCATTAATGCAAAGGCTGAGCTGCATAGGAACAAAGGAGGGTAGTTTGGGAATAGCCAACAGATCAGTCCATACTGCACTTGGTTTGATGTATCAGCTTTGGAGGGCTCCAAACAATTACCACATGCGTATAATTTTGCCATTACAAAATTAATCTCCAGCAAAACTTCACAAATGTGACCACGTGACCACATGCAAAATGTTGCTGCAATGATTCGAGAAAACTCAGGTCTTAATCAGAAACTGTTCTTACACATATACACAGGTGCTTGCAGGCAATTTCTTGTTCTTTCTCCCTCTCTCTATCAGTTTCTTTTCCAGTATTTCCTGGTTGCTGGAATCTGGGATCTCAGCCTGTGGACGTTGACGATTGGTGGTGGTGGTTGTGGTTTTTTTTTTTTTTTTTTAACTCATCTGATCCTATAGAGCCTGTACCTTTGCCTAATGTAATCATTTGTGGCTAGCTTCAAAACACAGCTTGGTCGTGAAAAGCTCTGAAATCTGCATCAGCTTGAGGTTGTTGGAATCAGATTTCACAAGTTTCTGGACAACCTGGGATGTTACTTTCTTCTATTTTTCTTTTTTTCTTTTTTTTCTTTGTGTGTGTGTGTGTGTGTGTGTTGTGCTTTTTTTTTTTTTCTCTTCAGCTTAAGCTTGAAGTGTGCATGTGCCGGCGTTTCTAGCTGTGTTTCCACGGGAGTATTTGGGCTAGGGTGGAGGTGAGGGGCTGGGTATCTTTGATTTACTACTATCTGTTCACAATCCATTTTATTTAGTGTAGGCAGGGCGTATTTGCACGCCATTTGTTCAGCATTTGAGCCATGTGCTCTCTGCCTTCTGCCCTCTCGTGAGACACATTGCTTTTCCCCAGACTGCGCATCACCGCACTCCAATCCATTTATGTTTGGCTACAAGAGAAGACAAGCACGAACTCCAATTACTTTCCGCTCCTTACGTGCTGCAGGTCACAAAATGATAGATTCCTTTCATTTTTCTAACCTTCTGGTTCTCGACTCATTCACCACGTGAGAGATCCCTGGTTGCTCATCGAGCAGAGGATGCCAGAATCCTCTTTTGGCAGCTGAGCTCACATTTTAGGTGCTCTTATATCTTTATAGCCATGACATAGCTGCTGCCTCATCCTGTAGGTACCAAGCTCCCTTAGTCCCTAAGCCTGCACTACCAGGTGTGAGTAGGGCTGTGAGGTGGGCAGTTTTAGGGACACCTGCTCCATAAGGGGAGGATTCACAAACAGCATCTCCTCCCCCCATCAACTTTCCACCAGGTTATGGATTTTAGAGCACTCAAAACACAACGACAGCCTGCATAGTAGGTGATTGTTTGAGAAGTTCAGATGCTCTTTTGTTCACAACGTTTTTACGTCATGTCGCATCAGTTTGAAGGATTTAACCTACTCTTTAATATTAATTGGACTGGCTGAGTGAAATGCTTGGAATGACACCCCCCCCCTTTTTTTTTTTTACTATGTAAAAAAAACAAAACAAAACACTAGACTCGAGAATCTCAGCTTTCCACGGACACAGATGAAATCACTCCACCCCAGATGCTGGCTATGAGTGCATGGAGTGGAGCAGGTCTTCATTCCTGGGCCCTGGTTTATTGCTGGCCTGGTGCAGGTTCATGTTCCTGCTCTGACTCCAGCGTAGGTTCTCCACCCTGCTGATATCCAGAGGAACCAATGTGCAGCAAATGGTATAAAGTGTCTGTACTTATTTTGCTCTCTGAGAACTTATAACTAATAAGACTAGTTATCAGCCATTTGCAGATTGTCTTTTTGTTTATTTATTTTTTGTATAAACATCTCCCAGAAAATCTGCTTTTTGTGTTATACAGAAGTTTGACCAGCTCCCTGGTTGCCTATAGCAATATTTTGCAACATTAGTGTCACTAAATTTCTCTGATGTGCAATATCACATGCAGGAATACAACTTAAAACAAGGTCCTTCTGGTTTAATGCTTTATCACTCATCACGGCTCCAAATCTTTGCTGTGGAAAAACAACTGAAATTGGATAGTTAGGTTATTTCTGTCCTGCTAACTGGAAGAGGGCTGGAGTTAGGAGGCACTGAGTGGCAAACAGCCTTGTGGCTTAAGCCTGTCTCCCTCTCAAGCAGAAGATACTACCAAGTCTCTTCTAAACCCTATAAGGTGCCCCATCAGTCTCTCTCTCTCTCTTTTTTTTTTTTTTCCCCTTTCTGAGTTGAAACTACTTGAAATAATGTGAGGGCAGTGCTGCAACCCACTAAGTTATGTTTTTATCACATGAAATTGAGAGTACGTGCTGCATGCCCGTGCATGGGGCTCAATGGGGAAAGCTCCGCTGAGTAGGTAAAAACAAAGCTGGTAAGAGCTAAAACAAACCCAGGTGGGCAACAGAGGTCCAGGCCTGAGTTTCTGCCTTCTTCTTTGATTTATCACTCTCGATAGAAAGTGGTAAATTTGGGAATAATCTGGCAGTGGAAAACATTTTTAATTTTTCTAATTTCTGAGACAGCTGTCTAGTTTACCATCTATTGTCACCTGTAAATGTATTGTTGAATTACTACTTATACGAATCTGAATTTTCTCTCTCAACTCTAACAGTTCTGTAATACCACTATGAATAAGAAAAGGTCATCTTATTTAAGCCTAATTAGCCTTATTATAAATATAAAATGTAATACACTAAATTAATATTGATTGTCTTAGATCACAGTCCAGTGTTTTGCTGCCTGTGGGTTAGTAGCATTTTATTCTGTTTCTGCTTTGCTATCTGGCTATTTTTAGTTTTTCAGTTTGGTTGAAAATTACATTTAAAAATATATCTTTTTTTTTTTTTTTTTTTCAAATACACAAGCCAAATAGAAATGCTTCCATGATTTATTTGAAAACAACCAAACAAATTTCCTCAAGTTTGCTCTTGTTCTCTGGTATATGCCATCTGTACATTTGCAGAATTTTGCTGATGTATGAGGTTGTGAAACAAAGCAGCTCACATAAAAAAGATAATTGAGAACTCTATTGGCCCAGCTGTACTGTGAGACTTACTGAATGCGAAAATTTCCCCCCAAATACATAAATTGCTTGTTACAATTCATTCAGTTTTATTAATCTCGGTTAATATTGTACTGGTAAGAAAGGGCTTAGCTTCTCACTTTGAAATCAGAGGACATTTTCCTGCTGACAGCAATAAGATTAGTATTATAAATAGTTTTATATATGACAATTTCTTTTTAAGCCTTTTTTAGGAGGTAGCTATTTCAGTGTATACTGGTGTTTGTCACTGTGCAGTGTAAACTTCTTTAAAACATAGCAACGATGCAAGTAATATTTCTTCTACCAAAGGTTTGCTAGCTGTATGTATTTCAAATATACCGTACATAGTCTACATGTAATTGGGAATAATATTGCCCTATAGTGTTTGCTCAGTGGTGACATATTTTGTCTTTGTAACTCTTGGGAGACCTGCCATGAAGGAAGTTTATAACTCCTTTTGGCATTTCTGTGCCTATGTTAAAAGGACGGTACCAAGTGACTTTGGCAGCATCAACAACAAATGAATAGGTGATGCTGTATTTGTTTACCAAATGTCCAAAATGATGCATCTCTTGTCAGCATCCCTGACTGGCAGCCAGGAACAGGCCAGAACAGGAGCACATGGTTGCTCCATCCTAACTGAGAGGGAACAGAGATGTGACACAACTGACTTTCCAGTGGCTTTCACATAGCGTTATCATATGCTTGCGCAATCTTTGTAAAATATCACCCAAGCAGAAATTCTGCTCTGGTGGGAGGGAGGCTTTTTTTGGTTTATTTTTTTTTGGTTTTGCCCAGGTATCAGTGACACTTGTGAAACTGAAAGGCGGAGAGCAGAGGAGGCTCCAGTCAGCATCTGCTGCCCTCCGCTTGCGAGCCAAACGCCCAAGAACACAGATGGCCTTTATGACTGTTATGGGCTGGAGACACATTCAATGAGAAGTAATTTAAGTTCTTACAGAGAAAAAGAAAAAAAAAGTATATGAATGTGGGTTTGCTCCCAACACGAGACAGTCTGAATCAACAATGGGAACGGGCCAGTTACCAAAGAGTCTGCTGGAGCAAGTTCCCGCTGCCAGGGCAGGATCTCCTCTCCCTCTTGGCCATTAGAGGGAGGAAAAAATAACAGACTATAAGAGCCACTAAAATAAGGACCAACACCAAGAATGTACCATGGGTTTAATACCAGCTCCTCCTCTCAAAGTAATTATAGCTGATGTTGCCCAATGGTTACCGATGAACTATCTTTCATCATGGTCTTTTGTTTGGAGTCAGTAGTTTGGACTGAACATCAAGCCTAGCACACGCTAGCTGGATTCTTACAGAGAGTAAAACAGGACCGAAGGTGACAGCAGCATTGTGCTGCTTCAAGCCATGGAAACAGGCAGCTGAGTTTGGGCTCGACCAAAGCCCTTCCGACTTGTTTGTTTCGCGTAATATAACCTTTCCCCAAAAGTTCACCACAGCACTAATTTTAAAGTGAGAAAAGGCCAGGCTGAACGAAATTCTGGTACTTCTCATATTATCGTGACTCCTGCGTACTCGGAAATGTGGTACTTGCTAAAAATGTATCGGTAAACTCAGAAGTTTTCTTTGCATTTCTTAATGTGACCTAGATTTAGGTGGTGCAAGTAACCCTTGCATCACCATGTTCACCTAACCTGTTCCTGTTCATGTGCAAAGGAGATGACGTACAACCATCACCATGAATCCCCCAACAGTCACGTTTGTAGGTCAATTATTTTTTGTTAGGAGGAAAATTAACTCAGCACATGCCTCCTATACTTCAGGTGCAGCACACTTTGATGTGTCTTCTGCCATAGAAGTAAGCCATTCATTTGATGCCTCACTCACCGCTCCAAAGCCATGGATGTGGTCACGCACAGCTTTCCACACAGAGAAACCTCCATTTTATCTGCTTCCTTGGTTAAGCAATACAAAACTTCCCTCTCCAATACTATTTCTTTTCTTGTTCATCAATTTGGATGTGATGACAAACAGTGCTCCCTGTTATTTGCACTGTTTAAGGCAGAACCTTGTTTAAGGCAGTGAAATGTTTGGAAAATTAGTAGATGATCCCATGGAGATCTCTGCAAATGGTAATTGCTGCAGGACATATTCATTAAGGTTTTGATGCCTTTGCTAGAGTTGAAATGTACTTTACTAGAATCAAAGTATTTGAGAGGAACACTGTGTCCAGAAAACCCAGCAAAGCATTTCTGTGTAGAAGGACCTACCATCACTATCTGTCTTTGCTTTTAAGGATGCAAACTTTCCTGACTTTGCATTTGGTCAGAACCAGACCCACCTGAGGAAATCCTGCCTAATCCAGGTAGGGATGTGGAGAGAAAGCATGCTGGTGCTCTGTGCCCCAGACGAAATTAGCCTGTTGCTGTACTACTGTAACACCAAACCCATGCACACGTCCAGGCTCTTTATAAAACATTGCATTTACTCTATGCTGAGAGGTGCCATGAAGTAGGAGAACAGACAAGCAAGGACCATTTTCCTCCGTAACTGCACAGTTTGTGTGAGAAGGAAAAAAAGGCTGTGCTCTCCCCATCATTCCTCCTTGTTTCTCCTGTGTTGTTCCCTTGTTGGCAGCACCAGCCATTCATTGTGCCTAAGCTCCTTAACCACTGGGCAGCCCAGCTGTGCCTTCAGAGCTGAAATGGTCTTAAGATGTGGTCCTCAGGTGACCATCATTTGCAGGGCTTTACAGAAGAGCCCTCTGGCCTTTTTCAGTCACTAGGGCTAGGCAGCAAAGTATTGCTGAGGACTTGAAGCTAGGAGATCAAGTGCTCCTAAAGATTTCTTTTTTTTTTTTTNATACTGTTAACTTTTCAGGGGCCAGACAAAAAGGAGTAATAATTCAAAGTGACAGTCCAGCTCACTTTTCATGAAGAGATTTCCAAATTTTACAATGCTGAGCTGAGCACAATGGGTGCAGGCTACCTGTAAAACTAGGTCACATCTTCAAGCTGTAACTTAAACTAGGTCATACTTTCTGACTAGTGAAGAGGGGGAGTATGAGTTTCAAAAGCTTGTAAATGATCATTTCCTGGAAAAGCCCCAACATGATTAAGTGCTATCCAAAAAATCAACTGAGCCAGCTTGACACATAAGAGGAAGTTCATAAAACATTACTTTTCTTCCTCCGCCTCATGAAAATGGAAATGTATTTCCCTTTCAAAATAATTGATGGTGCAAACATTGATGCTGCTTGTGGCTTAAGCTGCTACTGAGTCATTTAAAGTTTTGTGAGCAGGAACATTTGAAACAGACTTTTCTGGGTCCATTCCTATAAATTGCGTAAATAAGGGGGAGGTTTGCTCTGCCAAACTTGGAAGTCACTTGGGTTTTCAGGGGTTAGAGAAGAAATTTAGAACATCACTTTCTAAAATCATCAACAAAACATCTGAGTGCAAATAACCCTCACAATACCAACCAAAGTAGGTAGCTCTTGAAAATTATACATCAAAAACTAGAATACTCAATAGGTTCTGCCCACTCAGATGCCCAATGGAATCAATTGACCCAAACTAACTCTTCTGACACTTTGACTTCTCTGTGCTGTGAAAGAAAGGGTTGCTATCTGCAGGTTCTTAACATTCCCATTGTGTCCTACCTCGGTGTCACAACAAGCAATAACTGGGACATTAATCCTTCAGGATCATAAATAGTATGCCTGGCCAAATGTATCCAAATACAGCATAACGACGGCAATGAAAAATCTGGCTGAGATTTTTGAAGCTGAACTGAAGGGGTTAGCTGCTAATTTTGCTGAGAGCTGAGCACTGAAATTCCTTCACTGGCTCAGAAAAAAACAGACTAAGCTTTTCTCCACCAAATCTTCCCGCCTGCTCTGGAAAGGGAGGCATCCAGAGTGCTGTCTGTGAGGGAGGACAAACAACACTGGGATGGCTGATGGGGAGGGAGAAGAAAGGGACATGTTTTCCTGAAATGGTACCTTCCCTCTTGCCCTGAGCTGGTGCAGGGGACCCTCTCCTGACTTGAAATCCCCTCTGACTGTCATGGAAACAGACCTCCTGCCTCCGTTCAGGGTCCTGGGCAAACCCTGTGGCCCGCAGGCTTGAGAAAGCACGCCAGGGACTTTTGCCGCCTTCATTTTCTTTCTCTGCACTGACAGTCTGTTTGCTCACATCCTGCTCCTTGCGGCATCTCTGCTGCCCCATCGCTTCACCTCTGCTCGGCTCGGTCCCTCCTCCCCTCTGTTCCCTGGCCCTTTCCCACACACGTTCTCGGCTTGCCTGTCCCACGGCAACCCCTTTCCGACCCCCCAGAAGCCATGTGTCCGTCTGGCACTGACACAGTCTTTGCCTCAATGACTTGTGCATCTGCCAGGTGTCCTCCTTGCCCCCACCAGCATTCATTTTGGGTACAGGTTCTGAATACCTCCAAGACCCCACCAGACTCATGTTTCCTGCTGATCTCCTCTCCACCCCAAAGTACACAATGTTCCACAAACTTGGTGTGCTATAAAGGGCACAGATGTGGGGACCTTTCCTTGCTTAGTGCATTGGCAGCTGCTTCTCATCAAGCAAGGGGTAGATACTGAGATATTTGCAGTATCTGATTTGGCCCCAGTTGCTGAACCAAAGGAAGTATCTGTATTAACCAGGACATACGCTGCTTATCTCACTCTCAGCCAACACACACACGGCTAAAACTGCATTAGAAATCAGCCATTGGCAGGTTGGAGCTGTATAACACAGCAAGGCAGCTGCACTACCTAGAATTTCCTCTTCTTTTGAAACACATAATAAAAATCTGAGGCAGGAAACGGGTTATCTGGTAAAATTTCAAATGGTGCTGTTATCTGGTATAACCTCAGTGCATGCTACAATTCATCACCTGCCTTCCAGTCCTTAATCAGTTCAACTGTGATAAGCTGCTATTCATTTTAATTCTCCTAGTAGAAGTGTAGACCGGCACACTACTCCACTTCATTATCTGCGCATTATTTCTCCAAAAAGCCACTTTCAGCTTTCATCTAAGAGCTGAAAACCACAGATATCAATGTAAATTAAGGAGTAGGTTTATGATGAAATATACATATATATATATGTATGCCTTTACATATTTTTCTAGATATATACTCACAAATGAAAAATTTCACTTCTGAACTAAATGTTCCTTCTGGTTCCCTGGAACCACAATAGCACAAAGGGTCAAAGAAGATTCTTGTGCTGTCTGATAAAAAGACATTTCTTAATAAATGTTTAAACACTATAGATGTCAGAAAAATGCTACCATTAACTGGTTAGATAAAATGGACTTCCACCAGCAGGGCAGAACAGTCCTTGGCCTTTCCAGTGCCAGTCACATGAGTCTTAGATTTCTGAAACATTGTTTAAATCCTGTGTAAGGGCATCAACAAGACCAGAAGATGTAAGAGGAGGTGTGGATGAGACTGAAAAGGTAAATAGATCTTGGGCTGTCCCTCTAAAATGAGGTGCAATTTAACACATATCAGAGTGACGAGTGTTGTAAGATGCCAACTTAGTATTGAAACCACCTCAGTTTCAGTCATATAAATGAGGCCTGTAAATCTAAGTATCCATCCAGTCTCTTCAAGTGGTCAATAGAGACAGCAGATGCCTTAGATGGGGACCAAACCCACTGTAAAAGAGGAGGTGGGAAAGGTGGGAAGAAGCTTCCTGTAGAGGTGTCCCTCCTGCTGGGTCATGGAAGCTCTATGGAGAGTTTGGCGATAACTGATAATACCAAATTTTTAGATCTCCCAGTTAGGGAGCTTGAACACCTCACCAGAGCTATCCAGATGGACCTGTTTACTCTCAGTGAGCACAATTTTTGATATCACTGGTGAATCCTAGATTTCAGGGGCCACCCCACAGAAGCCTTCCAACACAGTCAAATGGTTCTCTAAGCAAGGTGACGAGTTGCCGAGAGTAGGGGAAAATAGGCTGCTGCTGGGCACCCCAGAAAATAAGAGCCTGGAGGGAGAGATCACCTTCAACAGTGGCAAAAGGAACAGGGAGGGCTCAGAAGATGCTGTAGGATCCCTCTGGTCAGACAACAGCACATATCTTGGAGCGGTCTGCAGCAAGGTCCTAGTCTTTTCCAAATGAGATGGCTGTGCTGCTAAGTAGAAGTTGAGCCCAGGTTCCCTTGTTTTGTGTGCTGCGTAGCTGTTGCTCTGTTTTGTGCTGCTGCAGCTACTTCCCACCAAATAGTACTGCTCTGCGCCAGGCATAGCTCTCAGCAGGATGGCCAGGAGTCCATCTGTGGGCTTGGCCTCGGACTTGCCCATGGGCCTCTTTGATGTAGCAGTGTAGATATGCCTGATGGACTCGGCAGAAGCAACATGTGGTTATTTTGGCCTGGGGACTGTTGGCTCCTTAGAAAGAAAGTTTGTGCATTAAAAAACAAACAAGCAATCAAAAAACCAGAACACACACACACAACATGCTAAGGAGAGGTGAAAATTGCAAAAGAGATGTCAAAAACAAAAGCAACCTCAGAAGGAAGGTTTATGGCTGGTCACCTGAAGGCTCTTGGCGGAGAGTACCAGGTGAAGTCGGGTGGTGGCTCCCACAGAGCTTGGCTGTAGGAGGGTACAAGGGTTTGGTCCCCACAGCTCCAGCGGCAGCAGCCAGGTTTGTCCATCTTCCCCTCCTGTCCTGCTCTTCAGGGGTGTGCTGAGCAGGATCCTGTAAGGTGGAGGGCTAAGGAGCTCACCCTTCCCAGCTGGACACTCATAACTAAGGATGATAAGCAGGCCGAAAGCCAAAGAGGCTGCATGTGACCTTTAGCTTCCCCATTGGCAAGCTTTTGGTGGATTTGACTTTTTGCCACTACGAAACACAGCTGAAAGAGTGTTCCAAGTCAGCAGCTGGGCTGCTGTCTGCTCAATTTGCCTGACAGAAAATCAAAAGGATTTTGAACAAAATCGAAAATTTTCTTGTGGAAAATTGCCTTTTTGTGAGAATGGTGTCGTTTTCCAACTAACATATTTCCAGCTATCTTTGTGTTATTGTTGCAAGGTTGACATAATCAACCGAAGCAACAACTCCATGTAGGGTGAATCTCTCAAAGATGTAGAAGTCTGAAGAGTCACGACTGTCCAAGCTGTTTTGCTCCTTTTTGCCTTTCACATCCCTCACCAGTTTCAATTGTACTTCCCTCCAGCATGCTCTGGCAATGTCTTTATATGCTTTTCTGATAGCCTGTCTCTGCTCCCTCCTTCAATGTATACCCTTTTGGCATTTCAATTCAGTCAGGATTTCCCTATTCAACCAGACTGGCCTCCTGCAATACCAATGCCATGTGCTCTCTCTTGCGCATTGGGGTGGACTATTCTTGTGCAATGAGGTGGTTGCTCAACCTTCTCTCCTGGGCTTCTCTGCCCTTCAGGGCAGCCTCCCATGGGATCCTACCTTCCATTGCCTTCAAAAAGTTGAAGTCCACTCTCCTGAAATCCAGGACTAGTTGCCTTCCTCACTTCCCTCAGGATCTACCATGTCATGGTCACCAAGGCTGCCATCAGCTATCACATACCCAATCAGTTCTTCATTATCTGTGGGTAGCTGAACTGGCAGAGCACCTCCCTAGTTGGCCTGTCCAGTACCTGTGTAAAAAATTGTCCTCAACACACCCCAGAAATCTCTTGGCGTGCTGGAGCCCCACCATGCTGCCCTTCCAGCAGAGGCTGGAGTGGGTGAAAACCCCTTTGAGGACAAAGGCTTGAGATCAGGAATCTTCATGCAGTTGCTTAAAGAAGATGTCACCCACTCCCTTTTCTTGACTAGGCAATCTGTATCAGGCACCCATTGTGGCAACCGCCTTGCTGATCCCGTGTCTTCAGCATAGCAACAGTATAGATGAGAACAACCTGCAAATGCATCTGAACAATACAATGTCAAACAATGTCTTCTTGTCACCAGAAAGCAACTGGATACAGCCTTTATTTTTGAGGACCAATTCAAATAAAAGACTCTGCACACAGAAACAATGCATGTAAGACGTGAAGAGTCTGCAGATGAAAAAAGATAATGATTTATTCTTGAGTGTATACTTCAGTTCTAATGAGATTTTGATTCCACTGACTATGACCTCAAGCCAGGTTGGCAAACACACAAAACCTGAATTTAATCAAGCCTTTCACTGTTTGCAAAGCAGCAAGCAGTATGCTTGGTAAGCAGAGTAGACATATCTGTATGCTGATTTCTCTGCTATGTGCAGTGTGTGCCACGCACAACTGGGCTGTGGCTACTGCTGCCAAATTCTTCTGAATAAATGAACAGAGAATATCAGTTTACAGAAATAAAGACAGCACATCAGACTTCAAATTTCTGTGTATTCTTGGGAAAATATTAACAAATTCAGCAGCTGGGGACTGTAAGAAGAAAAATCCAGAGCAGAACAGTGTCAGATGGAGAAAGCTAAGGTGTTCTCTATAACCTGAAGAGAGATGCATAGCTCAGAACACAGCTCAGGTAAAGAGTTGCAGTGGGAATCTGGAGATGTCAAAACTGGAGGGACCCTTGTTAGTTTTGGACCCCTGGCCAAGTTATGGTGCTTTATAGTCTAATTCTCCTTTTCCCAGAATATTTCTTTCCGTGTTGGTCTTCCTGAGAGAGATGTTAAGGAATAGTATCTTTATCTGGAAATGTGACAGAGTTACAACTGCCTTTCCATCACAGATCTGTACAGGAAAAAGAAAGGAGAAGAGAGAGCGTAGAGACAGCAGATGAAGTGCAACATGGGCTGTTGTACAGCTGAACGTCAGAGATAGCCAACCCTGACTGATTTCTCAAGATTTCGGAGCCTAAATATCTTTCAAAATCTGTGCCACAGAATAATTTATTTTGTTTTTCTCTGCTTTGTCTGCCTGTCTGTATTTCTGCACTTCCTAACTGCATCATTTACTCTTTCAGGTATAAGACTCCTGTCTCTGAATATTCTGTCTTACTGTCTGTACTTACCCTGGTGGAGCCTGGGACAGGGCTCTAGTGCATACCAGTGCCTGTACATCACTGTAGGATTTAGTGCCGTATCTCCTGGGAGTGAGACAAGGGAGGGATCTGCCAAGGCTCTCTCTGCCTTCCGATCTTCATAGTGTACTCAAGTTATGCAGAAGCGCTGAATGTTAAGTCTTTGAATGGTTGTTTTATACAGGACTAAACACAACCTCGATCAAAGCTGGACTGCAGGGGGATGTACACACTACCTAAGTCAGGTACAAATGACTATTTTGCATTTACATGGAAGCAGAACTATTGGTGCCTTATCTCGTTATACAGTCCCTTCCTGGCCAGTTTGCTACTGGATGCTTCAAGAACTGCTTAGTGCCTTGTTAAGGCCCACTGGGTTGATTCCTTGCTTACAACCAGCCATGATGCCATCCACCACTCTGGTGGTGACTGTTGTAATGCGTGTATTCCTGGTAACTGCAATACTTTTCTAACATTCTGTAATTAGGCCTTAACCTTGTATAAACTCTTTCGATGGCTCCCTTTTCAGTAAAGTATGACTCAACATTCAGTATCCTTTCAAGGTAGGATCACATCCTCAGAGGAATTTTGATTGCCTAACTCCTAGCTGTGTGAGCATTGGATGTATAAGTATACCTGAGAATCTCTAAATGACTTCGGCATTTGTTGTGGCATTCAGAAAGTGTTAACACAGTGCCAGGGACACAGGGATGGTGGTGTTTATGGTTTGGGAGACTCATTTGGATCATTCAAGGCCCACCTTCTGCTCATGGTTGGAATGTGTTGCAACATGTCAAGCCCAGCATTGATGTGGATCACAGCTGGAAAGCCTGTAATAGTCAGGGGGACAGTTACCCTGTCTCAGAGGTTAACAGCATGATATTACACATAATCCATCTGGACTTCATGCTGCTAAAACAGAGCTGCTCTTCTGCCCATACAGCAATGAAAACACTCAATTTCCACATTATTCTTATATTCCCTGGGTTTCAAAACACAAAAATTCTCAAGGGATACTCATCATGTACTTCTTCACAGGACTTACATGCAAACAGGGAGGTGCCACAGGCAGCCTCATGAACAGGCATCACTCTGCACCCCACGCTGGAAGAGCTGCAGGAGATGACCAGTTCCACTGCAGAGCCCTGGATGGACACATTCAGGATCTGAGTCCCTATCACTACCTCTTAAGAGACAGTAAAGCTAATACCCTAAAGTCACTTGTCACACAGATAAGTGTATATGTGCACTCCTGTATAGCATTCATACATTACATGTATCTGGAATTTAATAAATGTGGAGTTTAAGCGGTGCCCAAAAGATGGCACTGTTTATTTGTGCTTTTTTCATTCTTAATTGTATACCCTCTTCTAGGCTGGCATATCGTCTGACAAAATAAAGACAGGACTTATGTACCGTATAGAGAAAAGAAGCACAAATCAAACTATTGCTGCAGCGTGGCCTTTTCTGTAACCTTTAACGTGCAATATTTTAGTGGAAATGGGCATATTGACACTGCTTAATATTATAACTGCGATGTAGTTGCCCTTTTATTTCCATCCCTTTTATTTTCACCTTAGAACTTTCGATCTCATACATTTCATTTAATATCTGGTCATTGAAGAAAGTGCTTAAATTACTTAAAAGCAGAAAGAATTATTGACAAGAGATGGATCAGGACCAGAGCTCTGGCTTAAGGGTCCCTGAGAGTTAGCACAAACATCGCTGCTTGTGCACTATTATGATGTGCTGAAAAAAGGAAATACCCCAAATAGCATGACAGCCAAATTGCAATGAATCAGTTGCCCACATTTCTGTTTGAACAGCCAAATCCCAAGTCCTACTTAACAGCTTGCTGCAGCCACAGAACAAGTGAGAATGTGGAAATAGAGTTTACCTTGCAGCAATGAATTTAATGAAAGGTTTGCTGGTAACCATAGCAAATGACAACATTAATCGTCGTATCAGCTGTCAGGTTTCTGCAGGCCTTTAAAATAGGAAGGTGTGCCATACAAGCAATAATAATAACAACAGCAACAATAATAACAACAATGACCATAATGTCTTATTTTATTAAATGAAGGCTCCTCACAATCTGAACATAGGAATCACTTCACCCACCACTGACATCCAGTCATTTCCAAGGTAACAAACTTGAGGTATAAAAGTACCCAACAGATGGCTACAGGGACTTTTGACTCCACATTTTCCCCATCCAGCTCTACGTTATGTTACCTGTAGCTGCTACGTGGATTTGGACAGTGCTAACCAGTGGGGTCCTGATGGGAAGACAAACTCTATTGCTGATATCCCTTGTCAGAGCCTCCCCCAGGCCTGGGACCTTCAGATGTGGATCTGAAAGTAAGTTCTAACACACAGGACTAGGCCACCTTTATGCTTAAAACATATCACCTCTGGAAAGCAGTGTGTGAACACGGTGTTGGGTTGTGCCTTGAAGATCCCTTTGTGGGGATGGGCCTTGTTTTTCAGAATGTGGTGCCCATTAGACTGTGTGTGAATGTGGAGAGAATGAAGAAGCCAACCAGCCAGTCATACAACAGAGATAGGTGACTCTTAAACCCCAGCTTTCTCCTGACTGTGAGTGTCTGCTAGCAGCTGTGAGAGAAGGAAAATGGGGATTAAGTTTGACTGCCTGAGGGAGACTTGCTTCTAGGTCTACCTCAGCATGAAGAAGTTCAAGGCTGTCCTTCCCACGGAAGAGTCCTAACCACCAGGCAAAGGGTTGGAGACAACCAGACCGATGAAAGGAAGGGTGGTGCCTGCTCAGCCTTTGAAAAAGAAGATACACTCAAGTCCCAGGCTTTTAGCTCCCATCTCTAGTGACCTGTGAACACACTTTGGCAGCACATAGCTCAGTGAGCCCTGAAACACCATAATCTGGGTGCTAGATGCCACATCAGGACCCAGGACATACAAGTTAGAAGCTTCAGCCTTTAGTTCCTAGGGTCTTTGTATTGTATTCATTTTTATTTTGAAAACCTGTTTTGTATTATTTGATTGTTCATTTTTTAACCATGTCTTTTTTAAACAGGTATTTGCTAGGCTGTCCCACATTGCTTACACACAGTTTGCACCCATTGTTAGGGCACGTGGCTTTTGCAAGCAAAAAGTGTCAAAGTGGTTATTTGTGCTTTCAGTTAAATACATACAGGATGCCTAAGGAGATGAAATATGCATTATGCCATGATTAACTGCCTATTAACTGCTCTCAACTACGAGCTATCAATTGCCATGCATGCCAAAATTTGTGCTTATAATACTGACAGTTGTTTTTTGAGAATTTAGTCCAACATGAAGTTAAAGTAATAAGTGGACTATTGGTTCTTCCTTATCCAATTTATTCTTGATGCTCATTTGCTGTTTGGGGAAAAACATTGGCTTTTTTTTGGGTGGTGAAGTGGGTTTTGTTTAAATGACAGTTTCAAGAATCAGATGGGTATCTGGAAATGAAATCTTTTTCTTTTTTTTTTTTTTGGCTCTGTACATTTTCATTGGCAATAATAAAGCATCAGAAATCAAAATTCAGCTGGCAATTTTGATGATGCTGCAAGAAGTAGATATAACTTGCTGTTCAGCTATATTGGCTTTGCAGCGCTGAAGGCAGTAAACATTTGATTGTGTCAGTAAACTGAGCTGATAGATCTTGGAAGATACATACGGGCAAATTTTCAATGTAATACACAGAGCTGGAGCCACAAGAATCAGTACTAACGGGAAGTGAAAGATGGTACTGAAAACTTCAGCCACAAAGAGCAGATCTGTGCAGCCGTGTGGTGGCATTTTAAAGTCACCCATATCACAACAATTTAAGAAGGTGTTTTTCTTGGAATGACTTTTCTTAAGGGGTAACGTAGCTAGGTTGCTGCGAGCAGGATGTGCAGAGGTGGCGGCTGCCCTGGTAGTGCTCCCTTCGCCGTGCCTGCAACGGGGGTAGATCTCCCTCCCCAGGGGCAGCAAACCTGGGGGCTCAGTGTGAGGAAAACCACTGAAGGTGGCTGATTTTGGAGCTGTGTGCCTGCATGGGCAGCCAGGCTCACTGGCAGTGGGTAGCAGCTGAGGAAAACTAAGAAGGGAAGCAAGCCCTAGGAGCTGGCATCTGCCTGCTCCCACCCCTGCAGCAGGGCATCCTCTGCCCTCACAGTTGCCACCTTCTCTTCTCTGAGGCTCTCTTGTTGCCACAGGGCCTTTAACAGGCCTGGAGCAAGGGCTTGAATGTTGGTGGGGGGAATATTTGACCTTGCTGTTTCACAACAAGCACTTTGATTCCCATTTAAACACCCCCTGCTGAGGAGCATTCTTGCTTGACAGACTAAATTACATTTAAACACAGAAACTCAGCTTGGTCTCTTTTCCTCACTCAGCTGATAAAGGCACAGAGTGCAAATAGCTTGATGTATATTAGCTGAATCTATGCTAAATTCTTGTCTAAGGCATTGCCAAGCCAGAGAGGAGCGTTGGCTTGCTCTGGGATAGGTTTGGTATGTAGGCTGGACAGAGGAGCATGGCCAGCACGGATGAAGTTGAGGCAGCTCTGGTGTGTGGTTTGCCACATGTAGTCAATTTTTACTGGGCACTGCCTTCTTTTAGAGTATGTGCTTCAGTGACTCACCTTGTAAATCAGCTGTGGTCCTAAATTGCTTTCTGATGAAATCCATCTTTTTTCAGGTTACCACTCCACAGAGGCATATAGGGTGCCCTCTGTTAAATCTTTGCTGCACTTGCAGACAAGTCTTCTCTTTTCTTTCTTTTATGGCTATTTTTTTTTTTTCTGTTGACACCAGATACTGAAAGGATTCATTGTTTTGTGCTACATCTACCCCCTCAAAGTAAATAGTGGTACTCAGTGCTTCTGAGCTTGAGCCAGATAGCATAACCATTTCCTCCTGCAACCATTCTCTCTTGGCCAAGGGAAAAGCAAGCTATAGGACCTGCATCAAGACATCCACCAATGTCCTAGTAGCTGTCTGGTGGTAAGAAATTACAGAACTCCCTCCCCGGACCCCATCCCTGCTAAGGAAATTAATCTCATGAAAATGCATCCAATTTTCACACACCAGGGCATCAGACATCTGAAAATTGCTGCCAAATCTGGATTACAAAGAAAAAGAAAAAAAAAAAAAAAAGAGGCATAATACTTTGTTCTCTCTCTCTCTTAGCTATTTAACTAGTATTTAACACTTTAATCCTCCTGAGGCATTTTTTTTCTTTTTACTATAATCCCTTAATATAGTCCATAGTGTTTATAATCATTCTCCTTTCTCACAGCTTTAGGTTCCCAATTTAAGCTGTTTTCTTTACCTTAATTACTTGGCTAACTGTAATCTGTCAGAAATCATAGACGCATGAGAGGGCAAGCCCTTATGATGAGGCTGTCTTCCTGCCAAATAAAAGCTGCTCACTGCAGTCTATTTTGTTAAGTTTTATTCAGCAATTGAGGCTTAAATGCCTAAAGTCAGGAAGCTTCTAACATTTCATATGAGATACTAAGCTGCAATAGAATAGAAGTCAGTGCTAGGAAAATTTTCTCTGAAAATTTGCAAGTTTGGTGTTGTGTATCTTCAGTGCATTTACTATTAGCCGGTAGTTCCAGCTGTTGGCCTATGTGTCTCAGCTGCTTAATCTGAGAGCATTCCCCACCACCAGTAAGTACTCGTGTGTTCGTATTGTATTGTCCCTTGGCTGAACAGCTGAGACAACAAATCACTCCAGGAACAGATCATCATCCTTCTGCAAACATAGACACAGACAGGAAAACTGACAGCAGCCAGCAGAATGGTGGTGATGCTGCTAAGTGGATCTGCTGGCTCAGTTCATCGTAACTGGGGCTGGTCCTCCTAGGTGATGTAGTGGCTGATTTGTGAGAGCTTTGGTGAATACTCAGTGGCATAAGGAGCAAGAACCCCACTGTGTGCCAGCATGAGACACTATCTTCAACATCTGCAGGGTGAGCATTAGTTGTTTTGTTTACTGGCTTCCTCTAAATGATGCTTTGGATGGTCTTCATGGGATGCAGCTGTGCCTATCATTGCAAAGTCCTGGGCAGGAGTAGGCAGCACGTTTCTGTAAAAACAGAACAGAAATGAGCCTAATAACCACAAAATACCTCCTGGAGCAAATAGCTCACAGAAGTTTCCATTCCAGAATAATATTTAGAAGTAACTGGAGATCATTTCCTATAATGTTCATCACCTTTTCTGGTGCTCAGAATGACTCAGAACCAGCTGCAAGACTTCCGTAGTCCTGGAAACACTTGAAAATGTGTGCTTTGCAACAGCAGCCACTACGCAGTTACAGAATGACTTGTATGTTCTCAACATCTCTTTCCGGGATCCAGCCTTTATAGCCCAGAACGTATTTGCTACCAAGGACTTGGAGTTTGACCATCCAGGCTGTGTAGAGCTCCTGCTTCTCTGCTTTTAATATAGTCTCTAACACTTATGTCCAGATCCAAAATGGCACTTAGGTACCTCAAATGCTACATAGGTGGAACAGAGGCACAAGTAATGTACCCAACCCCTCTGCAGAATTGAATACTTAAGTGCCTGCATTTTTGCCTGGCCACGAAAGTCCTGCTAATGTCCATTTTCAGGGCTGCTACCATCTCAGCTGAGTGTGAGATTAGTCTGATGTCCCTGTGGTATCAATAAAGCATCTCTATACCTAAAACCCTGAGCAGTCAGGTTTAGTAGGTTTGTTGTTAGCACACCTAATTCATGCTGGGCATGAATTCATGGGGCATTGGTCTCAGTTTGAAGCAGAGTAACCACTGCTACATTTTCATTTATTGAGCTCACGGGATGGTGACCATCAAAGCTTGTTTTGTTCAGAAGAAACAGAAGGAGACACCCACCTTCCGTAAAATAATTGGTGGCTGGAATATTCACTGAGGTGGTAAAACCAAGTTTCTAGTGTCCAAGGCTGAAAAGAGGCTATATTTTCTTCTCCCACGATCCAGGGTACTATGGGAGGTTCTTTGTTGGGAGGGAAAAAAGGGGAGGATGAAAACTGGATCATTTTACAGTTGAAACTAAAATGTTTGTGAGATTGGAGGGAACCCTTACAAAATCATCTTATGATAAGGGCATTCAGTAGCAAGTGTTTCTTTCTCTGTTCCCACAATGGTTTACATAATTTTATTTTAAGACTTTCTAACATAAAATTAACACCTAGGAACATGAGTGTTCCCTTACCAATTGAACTCCATCAGCCTTAGGCTTTGGAGTGATTTTCACTCCATGAATCTGCCATTCTTTCCTGGATGGTGGTAGAGTTTCAAGAGAGGAAGAGCAATGCTGTCAGTGTGGTGGTTCTGGGCTCTCCCTGCAATCTGTGTGAACTCCTGTTGGATGCAATTCCTTGGTCTGTAATCCTCTTGGTGCACTATGTGACGCTTCAGGCACATCTTTCTTGTGCGATGAAGTGCAGCACAGAGGCACAGAGGCACGGCTGATAGAGCAATAGCTGGTCCCAGCACAGTGCTATGCCTGGCTGAGAGGGAAGAAATATGGACTCACGATGTTAATGCACCAGGTAATACCCCAGCTAACTGGGGCCCTGTAGCAGCTCCACACTGCACCATTAATGTATGTTTTAGGTTTGTATCTTCCTCGTATCTATTTAGGAGTCAGCTCTTGCATGGTATACCCTCCTCTGATATCTTTGGTAGATGCACGACTTCATTTTGGGCCCGTTCCTGCTCATTTGTTGATGCCTTAATTCCTATGAACTTCAGATAAAACAAAAAACCTCACACTTCATTACCCAATGTTTGTACAGTGCCTTGAAAATGTAAAATACTGCACAAATGATGAGTGCTATTTACTTCAGAGCTAATTTGTTAACCTTTCCTTCATTTTGGGACCCTTTGGTTTTAGTTGTTCATTTGCTTAATTGCCTCTCAAGCTCCCAATGAAAAATGTCTACAAACACAGTAATTGTACCATAACCCAGGAAAAAAATATTGCAGATAACATTACTAACCCACCAGTCACAAAGCCATTTCCACTCATATTCTGCATCCTTCTGTCCACCTACCTACCTCTGTCCTCACTTCTCCCCACCATCTCCCATGCATATAACTGATACAACCACTGAAGGCCCAGATTTACAGTGAACCTAATAATACTTTCTCCTCTCATGAGTTAAGCTTCTACCTACTCATTACTTGGCTGCTTGGTGTTTTTTATAATTATCTCTGTAACATCCTTGAAAATGCTTTTGCCTCATTTAGAATGTGCTGTAAACGATACAATTTTGATAAATTAAGCAATGATCAGAAAAGATTTTCAATATTCTGTAGTTTTCCATTAAGCTACAGTTATAGTGACACAATTTGCTCTGCTACAGTTCACACAGAGTTAGCCTTGTTTTCATTAAAAACATCATTATTTAGAGATTTATAACTCATCCGTAGAGATTTGCGCTGGGTGAAACTTGACTATGCTTTTAGCTCAAAAGCAACCTTTTTAAGAAAGGAGATTCATTTGGTTTGTGTTTTGTGATTTTTAAGGAGAATTCTACCTGTTTCAAGCTTTTTGTGGTCCTATAACTCAAAATAGCCTCAATTTCAGAAATGTGCTATTAGTTATGATAATAATAATTGCTATTATTACAAATTCTACTTATATATATAGAGAAAATATCATTAAAGGGTGCAGTCAAGAATAAAACCAGGATATTTACTCAGAAGGGTGTATAGCCCCCCCACATTCAATAGGTGAGTAAGATTAATTGTTCCTACTGCACTATGCTTTGCTATGGAATATTGCAAGAAGCGTAGAAACATAGAATTATAGAATGATAGAATCATCTAGGTTGGAGAAGACCATCAGGATCATCAAGTCCAACCATCAACCTGACTTACCAAGTCCCATCACCAAACCACGTCTCTTAGTGCCATGTCCACACACCTCTTAAATACCTCCAGGAACAGGGGCTCCACCATTTCCCTGAGCAGTCAGTTCCAATGCTTGACCACCTTCTCCATGAAGAAGTTCTTCCTAATGTCCAATTTAAACCTCCCCTGGTGCAGCTTGGGACTGTTGCATATGTAGAAGTCATTCACACATTATTTGCCAGAATTTCTCATAGCTTTTCTAGGGATTTGAGTCACTGACTGGACTCATTGGTGCTTTTGCCACTATCACAGAACCACCAAGTGGGTGAGGTTGGAAGGGACCTCTGGAGGTAACCTGCTCCAACCCCTGCTCAAGCAGGGACACCCACAGCAGGTTGCCCAGGACCGTGTCCAGGAGGCTTTTGAATATCTCCAGAGAAGGAGACTCCACAACCTCTCTGGGCAACCTGTTCCAGTGCTCAGTCACCGGCACAATAAAGAACTGTTTCGCTTAGTCATATTTGGATAATTCAACAGAAAAGAGAAGCTTTGAAGGAGGAGTGGGCAATTGTAAAAGAAAGATCAGGCTAAGAGTACAGCATTTGAATTGTACTGGTAGGCACCTTATAAAACACAAGATCAGACCCAACATGAAAACCAAGACTATAAATGCCAGAACTGAACATGTGTGGTGCAAGTGTATTTGGGGATCATGAATGGAATTATCAATAGTCTATTCTGTCTGGTGCTTTGTAGAGTCCCTGGTTCATAGGGATTTATAGACTTCCTTCATGTATGGCCTCAAGGTGCTCCTGCAGGTCCAGTGACAGTGTCCTAGATCCTGCTAGGCTCAGGCAATGATGAGATCATGATACCAAATGTTAACACCTTGGTAGGACAATGCATTAATATTGCGAAATCTTCTGACCGCTCCCAAATCTCATGGGAGATCTTGCTCAAGTTCAGGGGATCTGAGTGGGAGCCAGCTTAGGAAAGTCAAAGTTTTCGTTCTGGTCTATTTCCTTGCCTCACCTATTTTACCCCAAAGTAATGTTCCAGTGTTTCATATTATTTTGTTGACTGTAGTTTCAGCTTCTGCCGTACTTAATATTATGTGTGCAGCAGACTCACAGTGCGTCTGTTTGAGGACACACATCCAGCCAATTTGAGTTCACAAATATGAGTTTTGTGTTCCTACTTGGGTGGGTAAAGCCATTTGTGCATGACAAAATTAGACCACTAATTATAGAGACTATCTTAAAACTGCCAGAAAATTTGGTACAAAGCACGTATTCCCTAGGCAAAAAACTGGTTGGGCTCTGTGGGTTTACAACATGCAACCTGCAGGAGAAAACTGATCGTACACGACTTAAGGCATTACTGCTTTATTATATCCAGTATAAAATATAGGAGCTGCAGTTTCACCATCTACCATGTTTCCAGGTCTATAGGAACAGAAATAAAAAGAATTAACATTTTGCATAGATGCAGTGACTAATCCTGAGGGTTGTGTCTTTATGTTCCTAATAAACACTTGTCAGCTTTTTGGGTTGGAGTAGCTGAAAAATAACCTTGTCAGCAGAAATTGAGGAACTAGTTATCTTAGTGAATAATGGAAACATCTTGCCTCTGTCTATGTAGCAGATTAATGCTACTCAAGTGGAATGGACCTGGTGAGTTTGAAGAGAAGTAACACTTGAGACTGAAATTTCAGTAATGAACCTTTTAGAAATGGCAGTTCACTAGGAAGTTTGTTCTATGTACATGTGTGATATAAAAGAAACACTGATAGCATTGGGATATAAACTTCATTTCACTGCTATATAAACAGTAGTAAAACAGCTTTTTCTGAAATCAGGACAAGGAGTAGATTGCTTTTAAGTACTGTTTGGGATTGATGCTAGGGAAGAGAAATACCCAAATGAAAATTATTGATGCAATAAAAAGAAATTCAGATATTTTTCTCTATCTCATCCTTTTGCCTTTCAGGCACAGTCGGAAGGCAAGATTCTCTGAAGGAGGTAAGCAATAACTGTTTGGGTATTTGGGGTTCAGTTTTCAAATGGGTGTTTTCTGGCTTGTCTGGCTGGGATAGGATTAACTTTCCCTGCAGCAGCCCTTGTAGCTAGAACAGCGCTGGTATCACACCAGTGTTTTGGCTACTGCCGAGCAGTGCTGGCACAGCACCAAGGCTCTCTCCAGACCCCCAAAGCCAGTAGGTGGGGGTGGGCAAGAAGTGGGGAGGGGACATGGCCAGGGCAGCTGACCTAAACCGACCAAAGGGATATTCCATACCATATGATGTCACACTCAGCAATGAAAGCTGGGAAAGAGAAGGAGAAAGGGGGGGGTGCTCTCGTTGCGAAGACGTCTGTCCTTCCGAACAACCACTGCAGGTATTGAGGCTCTGTGTCCCAAGACGTGGCCGGGCATCACTCGTTGGTGGGAGAATCACTTGTTTTCTCTTTCCTCTGTGCTTGTGCACAGTCTTTGCTTGTATATGTACATATATATATATATATATTGTTGTTGTTTTTTCTGTTGTTTTTTCTTTTCTCTTCTTTAATTAAACTATCCTTATCTCAACCCATGAGTTTTTTCCTTCTCCCCCTCTTCCTTTGAGGAGGGGGAGTGAGAGAGTGGTTGTGGTGGAGTTCAGCTGCCCAGCAGGGTAAAACCGCCACATGGCTCTACCTGTGTTTCCACTGAAGTCAATGCCTTTGCCGTTACTGAATAAAATTGACTTAATGGTGACACTTTTGCAATGTTGAATTCACTTGCAAATACCACTTTTCAGGGGTAGAAATTCAGTTTTTTGAAGGTGTGTAGGAATTAATTCTCCCTAATCCCTTGCATATTTCTGAGGATCTGAACCTACTTATCTGCACATGCAAATTATACATCACAAACGTTGTGGCATCTGAATCAAGGGACCAATGCTTGCCTGTTTTCAAGGGCCATCCCAAGGGGAGAAAAGAGGCTGCAACTTCTAAAGTAGGCAGGTATAAGGAAGCTGTCTGAATATGGCTCCAGCAGCCCAATTCCCAGGATCAATAAAAACTCAGTAAAGTCACAGGGAGGTGACACTGGACATTACAGCAACAAGGAAAATGATGAAGAAATGAAACAATTTAGCTTCTTTCAGTGTTATGTTTAAGATTTTCAAGTTAATTTAAGTAAATACATCCAAGAGTTACAGCTATTTTTCAGAACTGGATCTGCACTGTTTTGGTGAACCTGTAAGGACTTGAACAATGGCATTAGTAACAAATCTAGCCTATGGGCTTTGTAAGGGGGTGACTCAACTCTTGAAAGAAAATAGAAGAGAGAAGAAAATAGAGAAGCCTATCTAGAGAACCTTTGTCTTGGGAAGACAGCTTTGGAAAAGTAAACCACTGCAAGGCAAATGCTGTAATTAAGATGGATGCACAGCTGTGCTCCTTTTCTGCAGGCAGAGGATTCCTCCAAACACCCACACTTCTCATGTGAAATAAATCAGCAAAACCTAGGATGTGAGGTTCCTCTGACTAAAACTTTTCTCTCCTGTGAATCGTTGGCCAGCTTTGGTGTAGCACAGTGCTCAGGTATAGCTGCTTCTTATAGCAGAGTGGCCTGGTAGCCCAGGCGGTCTTTTCCTCTCTGAGATCTCACAGTCACAGACAGGAAAGGATTAAATTTTTAGAAGCTGCTACAAGGCTTCTTAAGGGGTGTAAATCCATCTGTGGATACACTGTGTTCTTCATACATACCAACAAGAGCTCATGTGTGGGAATTTCCATAGTTTTGTTCCCAACAGCATTATTTAGGGACAGAAAATGAGACTATTGCAGAATCTCTGAATCCCCCTGCTAGTCCAGCTGCTTCAAGCACATACAAGAGGGCAAGAGCGCATTTGGCATCTTCTTTCCCCATGATAGGACCAATGAAGATCATATGAACAGGGATGTGTCTAGCTTTTTAGATCAGGTCACAGGGGAGGGCAAGTGCAGCTGGGTGGGCTCTTGTCCACTGAGGATGGTGGGTGCCCTCACTACAGCAGCAACGCTGTCCTCTTTGCACTTCCCGTGCTGTGTGGGCCGGTTCACCCCTCAGGCTTGCCAGCCCCAAGCAGCAGACAGGGCCAGCAGAAATGAGGGACACTCTGTTCCAGCCTGCTTTAACTCTCTTTGCTATTCTAAGCCAAAAAGTTTCCTCTCAGGCCACCCACCAGCCAGGGGCACCTCTGCTCACCTCCATACCCAAGAGGGAGATGGCAGTGGAAGGACCGATGCATCTGAGAGACAGAGAATATAGAATTGAAGGAAGGTTGCATTTTTTTTTTTTCTGAGTAGGCGGGAAATTGATTTTTTTTTTTTTTCTTAATTTGTTTCATTTGTTGATCTGGATCAGGAAGCAGGGGAAAGTATATTACCAAGCAGATGTTGCATGATTTGCTGACAAAGAAGAACGTTTTCTGATGGAGCCCTAGTTAAAAATTTGGCAGCAAATTGCTTATTAGATAAGAAATGAGATGGTTCAGATGGAAGGCAAAACACCTTGTCATATTTATCTGAACTGTCAAAATACAGATCAGTGACTGTGTAGCTAAGCCGCACTGTGTGGTTGATTCCAAGGAGAGAAGATTTTCCTTATTATGGAAGAACGGTCTCAAGGACTGTGTGTGACAGTCTTTGAACAAATGGGACCTACGTAGGAGATCCTTGGAGCATATGCCTTGTAATGACTGTCGTAGAGTGAACACCCTGGGATGAATATGCAATGCCATGCAAGGAGATGACATCATGTTCACTTGCCACTCAGGACTTGTGACCACACCACTACTAGGTAGGATTCTTATCCGGGTATGGCTTAGTGCCCCTTCATACAACATGGCAGGGCAGATTTCAGCAGAATTAGTTAAAGAGAGGAAAAAAGGAAAAGGAAAAGGAAAAGAAAAGGAAAAAGAAAAAGGAAAAGGAAAAGGAAAAGAAAAGGAAAAAGAAAAAGGAAAAGGAAAAGGAAAAGAAAAGGAAAAAGAAAAAGGAAAAGGAAAAGGAAAAGAAAAGGAAAAAGAAAAAGGAAAAGGAAAAGGAAAAGAAAAGGAAAAAGAAAAAGGAAAAGGAAAAGGAAAAGAAAAGGAAAAAGAAAAAGGAAAAGGAAAAGGAAAAGAAAAAGAAAAAGAAAAAGAGAGAAGGAAAAAGAAAGAGAAGGAAAGAAGAAAGAAAGAAAGAAAGAGAAACGAAGAAAGAGAAACAGAATGAAAAAAAAAACAAAGAAAAAAGAAAGAAAGAAAAAAGAAAAACACGAGAAGGGTTTTGAAGGGATTTGCCGCCTCAGTTAATAGTAACCAAGGAAGGTATTGCTCTGTTAAATTATCATGACAGCCTGAAAGTTGAAACAGCCAAGGTGGGATGATTTTATCATTAAAATGTATCATAATTGTTGTTGATAACAATTAGTAAGATACATAAAATTCAAATAACTATATGGGCTAATAAGCACCTTATCTTTTCTTCATCGGTCTATTCCCATTGTTTTGTCTGTTACTTTCATGGATTTAGCTGTTTATTCTACCGAAAACCTTGCAATATAAAGGTATTTTAAAATGATTTTAGAAGGTTAGAAGAATTTCCAGTTTTATAAAGGTTTTTATAAACCTTAGTGAAAGAGGTCCTTGAAGAAGGCCATCGTATTAACTATGTGGTGTAGATAAATAATTGTCAGGGTGCAGCAGTGGAGCTCCCTGGGGCTGGACAGTATGGGGGCTCCCCATGGGGCCACCAGGGCAGGGCCTGGCAACCGGGGCCCATCCCACCACCCTGGCCAGGAACAGGGCAGCTGGAAGCATCATGTCACCACCAGAGATGCACGAATGGGCTGAGGCCTGGTTGTGGGCCCATGGGCAGGCCCGGCTTGGCAGGGCCATGGCTGGGCAGGGCAGGGCTGTGGGGAGCTGGAGCCCAGCCCTGCTGCAACCTCGCTGGGGCTGACATGGGGGCCTGGGGCCTGGGCAGGGTGCGGGGAGCCCTGGGGGGTGGGCAGGGACAGTCAGGGCTGTTGGTGGTCCCATGGCCCTGGAAGTGATTTAAAGCAGGCTGTACATAAGAGCAGTAATAGCAAAATATAGTCATTCTTGTATCTCTTCCAGTCACTACCCGCATACATACTTTATTTTTGCATATGTAAACGTTTGCCAGAGAAGCAGAAATGTCATTACATTAAAGGCTATTTTGGGCCAAGTCTGCCACAGAAAGGCTATTCAACCAATGCAACTGGAAGAAACCAGATGAAACTGTAGAGCAGCCTTAGATGTCATTTAGTCAAACTACATGCCTGCTTTTAGTCCTTTTGACTTGTCCTACGAATCTTTCCCTTTGGACCATTCATCATCTTTTTTCGTTCATCATACCTTTTGCTTAGATGCTTACTTATCATTGACATTTTTGGTGATGATATACATGGCAGTGACATCTGTAGTCCAAGGATTTGTCTTCACAAGAGAAGGTCATTAAGTGCGAAGGAAATCTCAAGAGATGCCCTTCTGAGTGACCGCTCGTCAGCTGTAGCTTGATAGACATGCCTTGCCCACTGCTCCCACCTGACAATATTGCTTCCTAGTGAGTGGTGGTATAATGGTGAACTGAATTTCTGTTTGCAAAACATGACATCATATATTAAATTCACAGATAATATCATATACTGTATTCATGTGTGTTTTCAAAAATGGAACAGGGAGCTGCTTCTCAAAGGCTCCTCAGTCCAGCAGTTGAAGAAATGGTAAGATACAGGGTTGGAAGATAAAACTAAGCAAAATTAAGGACATAAAGAGCAACTTAGGAAGTCTTGTGGTGAATTCATGACTGGATTTTTTGGGGGACAAAGATAGGATTTTTATTCTAAAACATATTTTAGTTCAAAAAGAAATTGAAGCTGGGCATGCACATCACAGGGAAAGACTGAGATGCCATCTAGAATGAATACAGGGAAGTGGAAATGAGAAATAGAAACAGAATGGTCTTTGAAAGTACAAAAGTGAAGGTCACCACTTCAGTACTAATAGCAGGAATTTCTGATGTCAAATGGAATTCATCAGTTAGAAATGAAGAAAATACGACTGTATAAAGCCCTGAGCAGCCTGGAGTGCTCTAACAACTCAAATAATAGTTCAAAGTAGACTCTACTTCGAACAGGAGATTGGACAAAAAGTCTCCTAAGGTCCCTCCAACCTGAATGATTCTGTAATTTGTACTATGATTCTGTGAAAGAAAAGACCTTGAAGTGTTAACCAGTTATGTGGTATACAATGAGGGGGCAGATTCAGACACCTAAATCTAAGTGTGATTTAGGTGTGAGCCTCAGTGTGAGCTGGATTGCTAAGCCCCCAACAGTCAACACAGATAAAATCATTACAGAAAGCTGAGTCTGCAGAGGCTCATTTAAGGATGAGATGAATAGCTGTTTAGGTGTTATTGACTGTAATGTAGGTGCACACACCTATAGACACCTAGATATAGGAGTCCGGTTCTGGACATGCATCCTGTAAGTCAGTACTATGATATGGCTATGAAAGACAAATGTACCCTTGAGTATGTTACACAAAATGTTACTTGCAGAGATAAAGTTCTGTTATTTTACAAGATCTGTTGTCATTTCTATGTTTGCATTGCAGTTAACCATACACAAGACAAATGGAATCAAACAAGACAAAGAAGAGATAAGGGCTACTAAAATCTCACAGAAATTTTACCATCAATAAGGATCGAAGGCTCCATTTAACTTGCTTATTATAGGAAAACGGAAAATGTAGTTTCTCTCTCTAAATACTTCAGGAGTTAAAAACACGATGAACATCAAGGGAACAGTGCTGACATAAAATGATTTAACCATGAGATTTGTTTGGGATTAAATAAAACTTATTTACCACTCAAAATTTTTGCTAGTCAACCCTGCCTAGGTTTCCAAAAATCATTACAAATTCTGTTTATGTAAGCAGAGATTAAGAGTTAAAATTCTTTAGCACTAACATCAAAAAAGGCACACTTACAAAACAAAATGGTGGTTGTAATTTGCTAACATTCTTGTATTCACACCTTTCTTGGCCTGGCAAAGCAAGACAATCAACAGATTTCAAAGGTATCATCCTGAGAAAAGCTCCGAAGAGTCTTTAGATAGGTCACTTAATGCCCCAACTGATATTAATTGCATTTCATTACCTGTGTATCAGAATATGTTTGGCTATTCTATTGCATAAGTCAAGCGTCATTTCCATATTTTCAACATAGTTAGGGATAGTGACCTTACTGGTAGCTTAACAAAATCCTTCGTGCTATTATTTCCAACCTCATGAATATCTTATTGGAAACTTACCATCAGCCATCTTCTTCATCTTCTAAACACATTCCAGTACAATAAATTAACACCTCTCCGTGATTTTTTGCCCTTTATACGATTAACAAAAAAATAAATGCCATCTTCTGTGACAACAAAAAAAGTGGTAGCTGTAGAGTTCCTCCAATGTAGGCTTTTTTTTTTTTTTTTTTAAATAATTAATTACCACAACTTGCTGGTTCTTCCTAGGTTATTCCTATGCTGGTTTTGCTCTGCACTGGAATGTTCTTTTTGGCTGTTCTTCTCATTCATTATGGATAATTAACCAAAATCCTTCCCATTTGTTTCTCTGGTCATTGCCTTGCTTTTAACCATTGGTAAATACTGTTCCTCAATTATAAACTGTGTCCATATCTACAAACATTTGAGGTCCAAGTTAAGCCTTGCAAATCATGTGTTGGGCTTAAGATGTTTACATCTTTGTGATACATTAGAAGTGGCACTGCTCTTGTACACATTTTATGTAGGTTCTGTTTTTAGCGAGACCACTAAATAGACAGTTGTTAGTTACGTAAAAATACCTGCATTTGGGCCAAACATTGGTAAAGACATCATGAATGACGCATATAGGGCTTTTTAGTTCAAACAGCTAGTTCAAACAACAGCAGTTGTTGTTGGGATGGGGTGTAACAGTTCTCAAAACCCTAAATGTTCCTTAAAATGTTTTTGTTGTAATGGTTAACATTTAATTATTGTTCTTTTTATATGTGTATGAATATATATATATATACATACTTAATTGTTATCCTTATTAACTCATTAACCTGATTTTATATTTCATTAAGCTGATGGGCTATTTCATAGGTAATTAAACTATGAAATCTTAAATTGTCATCAACACAAGTTACACCCTTGCTTTTACATGACCTTTCATTTCGATGATCTAAAACATTTACCTCCTAATGTTAAATTTTAATTGCAGATTTGATTCTGTATGAAATTGCATAAACCAACATTATGTAGTCTTCATTGACCAAACACATATTTTAAGGTTTCCTTTATTAAATTTTGGATTGCTTTAATAAGGGAGATATCTTTTCCCACTTTCATCTGTGGGAATACAGCAATGTTAGCGAAATAGGACCTGTGAAAAATGCAATGTAAGTTTCTGTGGCTTGGCCCCAAGCTTTGAAGAGTATGAATGAGTAAAGCCTGACCTCTAAGGAAGCTCTTACAATAAGCTCTCTTTCCTGATTCAGAATCTGACAGACAGCCTCCAAATGTACTGACCTAAATGGGACACAAATAAATATGAGTTGCAGAGTTTTATAATGAAGGAGCTATGGGATCTTAGAACAGGTTTCCAGAAGAAATGGTGGGGAGTTACACGGTAGTTTGCTCTGAAACAGATGCTGATAAGTTTAAAATGGAGATATTTTGTCTAATTGCCCACAAAAACAAGATGAACAATCAGCTCATCGTATCTCACCTGGTTCTACATTCTCTGTTCCTAATTCAGGAAAATCCCTCTGGTTTAGCTCTACAGAAAGTCAGTCTTGCTCACAGTGGCCCATCTGGGCTTACAGGTTATGAAATGTGCTAAATAGCAGTATCTTCTTTCCCTATCATCTTATTTGAAAACTACTTCAGTTTGCTTTCTTGTATAGACATATACGTATGTGAAGTTGGGCATTTACAAGTAATGGAAGGATTTACAGTAAAGAAGAAGAATTGCTAAGGTTGATCTAACAATCTTTACCTCAATACTATGGAAGTAAGTTAAGGAAATGAGAAAATTGCCTGAATATTAAAAACGTTTTTTTTTTTTTTTCCAGCAGTTAGATTTTATTAGACTGTGGAAGAGACTGAAGATGTTAATTATACCTAGGCTTAACACTAATTCTTGTGGCAGCCCACGAATTGCCTTCCCACAATTTGATGAATGGCTACTTATCATTACCCTTTGTTTATAGGCCTCCACACTATGGAGAATGTTTCAAGAGGAGAAATGCTTTATTCCATTCCTGGCCCGAAGAGAAACTACACCAGTGACAGCTGCTCTCAAAGAAGGAAATTGTTTGTGCCAATTATAGCCAGTCAGGAAGGAAGCCAGCTAAAACCTCTTATAAACACCAACGAGACTAAGTATAACTGGTTTACTCTGCTTACTGTAGTGAGGTCAGCTTTTCCTGTCCTGTTTATTTGAACAACTTCATATATATCAGGCAGAATGGCAAGATTTCACTGAACTGCACTGTAAATGCTGTCTGAGAATTTAACATACATTTGGTGGCAATCTTCATCTGTTGTATTTTGTTCTACTCAGTGGATGAAATTGGCCCTATGTGAAAGTCCACAAGGATTAGCAAACACTTCAAATCCTCCTTTGTTCTCATGTTGAGAGCCCACATGGCTTCTGCTTCAAACAGTTTTCCATCAGCATTGTGAAGTGTTTTTTATTTGGGTCTTTGTCATGCAATGGAAAGCTGTTTGGTTATAAATAGCAAACAATGAGGAAATACCTAAATAGGTGGGTAGGATGGTAGGAGAAAGTCTGCCTCTGTTCCAGAATTCCCTGAGCAGATCCCTGTTCTGCAGTTGTGGCATTGTGCACCAGCCCCAGGACAGGCTGAAGGTTTGATCCAGTATGAAAAAGTCTGAATGAATAATTGGGTTTTGTTTCATAGCCCAAATCAAGAGAGCTAACTGATTAAGATAATGCTGAAAAGCAAACCATCAGTTTTTGTTGTTGAAACGGGGGGGGGNTTGTCAGCGTGGGGGGGGGGGGGGCGCATTGTTTCATACAGACAAAATTATTTCACTTTGTTTTTAGTGAAAGCAAAGCAATTCAAAACCTCATCTACAAAGGCAGCACAGAGGTAGCTATCACCACCCTCCTTGATCAATGGTGAGGGCACTCACCTAAGCTGTGGGATAGCTAAATAGAAACACTTTCATTATCTGAGAGGTTTAAATTTGCGTGTCCCATCTCCAAGAAGAGTGCCTTAAACACTACATGAAATACACATTGTGGCAGGTACTGTTTGTATAAGCAAGAACACTTTCTTGGAAACTGGGCCTGAAACCCTATTTATTTCCTTGGTGGTTTGTGCAGCAGGTTGTAGGTTCATGCAGGCACGTAGAATGGTGGTTGTCTTTTTTTTATCTTCCAACCTGGTGAATAAAGTACTTGAACCAAGACTCTGCAGTTTTCACAGGAGAAAGTAGGAAACAGCTCATGCTGGAATACAGACAGCATGGCATTCACTTAGAAAGATCCAAGAACTCTGGCCTTTTGGGGCAGAGGAGCAATCCAAACCCAGTTTTACATACTAAATGAATTCTTTAACTATTCTGTAAAAGGGAGAAGATGAGATTTAAATCCCTGTTAATAAGGATGTTCTACCCATACACATTTTTGATCCATCCCAAATTTATACGTGTTTTCATGTTGCATACCTTTTTGTATTAATCTTACTAATGATGTTTGATACTTATTTATGGAGACTAACAAAGTCATTCTTTTTTTTCTCGTGAAGGTGCTTTCATTAATTTCTTTATTCATTGAACTGCATGATTCTATTCCTGCACTTTTAAAATAGCTTTTCTCCACTCAAAATACAATAAAAGACACAGATGTGATTTTACAATCAAAGGCTCAAACAAAGCGTTACAATATAATATAATCAACAGCATCAAACACAAGGCTGTTATTTAGAAGATGAAATAGGAGAAGTGCTGTCCTGAATAATGACAGCTGAGATAAGGTAATGCAAGTGGCTTAGAAGCTGTCACACTCAGAGGAAGAAAGCCAAGCCTTGGTAAAACTAAGTATGACATTTGGCACTATCTTTCCTGGCACTTGCTTCGTTAAAGAATTTATGATGATATAGCAAAATTTGGATAAGCTTTTCCTCCAAAATGTGCTGCTCTGTTCTTACTTTAGGACTTGGGCCGTAACCCAAATCTTTCCTTCTCTAGAAAGCAATTTCCACCCACTTTTTATGTAGAATGGTTAAAAGCCAAGTGTTTCCTTGAATCAGAGAGCTCACTCCCTTTCCCAGCAAGACTGTAAGCTCTTGGGGTCAAAAAAAGATTTTGCTCTGTTATTTTTACTAGTATTTTGCACCATCAGGCTCTCAACTTTGCTTAGTGCCTTTGCATGTTACTGTAATAAAAGTAATTGTTTATAACATATAATTTGCTGAAGTCACCTGGGAAATCTCTGGCAGGGGCAATGCTTAGAAGAATACATCATTATGTTCCTTCCCTTTCTGTCCTTCCACTTGGAGACTGCTCTCACCTCTCAGAGGAGTGTTGGCACAGGAAAAGACTCAAATCCTTAGAAATAACTGAGATGAGATGGAGAGACTATGAACAACTGGAAAACAAACCTTCAGAAAACAAAGCCTACACCTTCCAGTCAGTAAAGCTGTATCTGAATATGTATTTTTAGACAGGATTTTTAAAATACTTTCAACTTTCCTACAGTGAAGACAAATATTTAGCAACTCTTCTGTGAAGATTTTTTTTTGTGTGCACCTGAATCCTGGATGAGCCACTGGATGTGTTTTTCGGCTCTTAATTGTCATATAACTTTGACTGTGACACAGATGAGATTAGATTAAAAGCTATGAAGTCAATTGCTGAATCAAGGCAGACATAGAAACAGTAAATTTTACTTTTCCCATGTTTTAAGCCATTGTTCTCTTTTTGTTGGTGGTTTTGTGTGTGTCTGTATGTGTGTGTGTGTGTTTTAAAAAATTTTGCAAGCTTAACACCAGATTAAATGGTGTCTTCATCAGAACTGTGATCACACCAGGAACAAGGTTGTTTCATTCTATTCAAATGCTCTTCAGAAAGTCAAAAGGCTAATGCACAGAGCTGAGGCAGGCAGAACAAGTAAAGGTTGGAAACATCAGTCTGTCGGTGAATGGAGCATTCACGTGCATTTTAAGTACCCACAGGTGGAGAACTCAAGCCCCTCTGCTGATCAGGGAATCTCCAGTTCAAACAACCGAAGCTTGCAGGGTTGTTGCATTCCCTTCCCTCCCTCCCTAGCTAAAATACACCCTGTTCTTTAATGCATATCTATTTACAAAGTGATGTGAAGCACAAAACGCACATAACTGTACTGGAGGCTTACTCCTCAGCATGTTGAAATCAATGAACATCTTTTACGACTAAGTACACTTCTTCTTCGGCCGTTCAAAAGGCAGCTCTGAGGAAAATAAAAGAACATGAAAGCTGAGATTCTGCACTGCTGAATTATAAACCTTCCTTTCATTTTCTAATCCTTTAGATGTAAACAGATTTTAGTAACAGCTGGCTTCCTCAACTCCTTTAGCCTATCTTAAAGAATTGACCAAACTTACCCCTAGGTGCCCACAGAGAGAACTGGTGTGAGGTTAGTTGTGCAAACATAGACATCATATGTCAATTTGGGGTACCATGTTTGTCATCCAGCTGTGGCTCCAGAGAAACAGAGATGCCCCATAAATCCTGTGCTGTATCTGCTAGCTTTGTGCAGAAGTGTCAGGTGCTGCAAGGAGTCTAAAATGGCACTGGACATCTGTGTTTGAGCAACTGAATCCACCTTTAATGCTTAGCTGCTCTTATAAAAATTTGCACCTTTGGGGTGATTTAACTTGACTGTTAAAGATGTACCTTTATTGGTACAGCAAAAGATGTGCATCTACTATAGGGAGGATGGAAAAAATAGCCCTATTTGATTGCTCATATTTCTTCAAGAAAAAATTTCTGTAGCTTCCAGTGGTTTGGTTGCAGTTATTTCCCTCCACAGATCACAAGAAACCAGATTTCCCCTGGGACAGGGACCAGTAGCCTTCTTATCCTTCTAATGAACAAGTGACTTTGGCATCTCTTGAAGAAGCTTTGGTCTGCTGAGACCAAAGTTTCCTGTGGTCTTAGCACAAAGCTCATGTGGTACTTCGTTCCCAAGATCAAGGTACCACCTGGGATGCTGTGGAAATGCTGGGGCGTCAGACTGTCATGGTCAAGCAACACATGGTAAGGGCAGGTTCAGAGGCAGAACTGTGCTGTAAGGGAATGGTAACTGTTCCTTTTTTTTTTTTTTTTTTTTTCCAGTGGCATTTTCTGTACTCTGCTGAAATTCATATGGCAAAAACTTAAGACAAATTCTCTTCTCTTTCTTAATTTGTTTTGTTGCCTGAACCAAGATCTCTGCTGAATTGCCCACTGCATTCTTGGATGGTTCTGCAAGCCAGTTGTGCCCATTATCCTATTTTCTTTTAATTTCCAAATGAAGATTCAAATGCAGTTAGAAAAGGCTTTTTTTCCTCTCCCGTGTGCGTAACCATTATCTAGTCAGGAACGATCTTGCATTTGTGTCAAAATTAATTTTTTTAGTTACTTTAAATTGTCCTCTCTTGCTGCAATTACAGCATTGCATAATGAACCCTTCGTGTTTCAATATCCAGAGGGAGGTGGTTGAATAAATATTTTTAATTGCTCTTTTTGTGTTTCACAGAGGTGAGATTCCCAGTATGAAAAAGGTCCAGAATGTCTTATTATAGTTAAATCTTTCTCTCATATTTATTTTTACGGCATCATCCTTGATGGGACACTACCATTTCCCAGGTGAACACAGATCATCCATACACGCAGCCAATATTAGAAGCACTGTACAAGGATTTCAGGGGTGGGCACTGGACCTATTATTTGATGCCAGCAAAACATCAAACACTTTTTGGCTATAATATTGCCTGACTCAGTAACATTTTGTTTGTCTGTTTCAAGAGGCCACTGGGTAAATGTTTATCTTTTACTTTTAGAAGCATGAGCTGTTTTCATGTACAATTATCATTTTCAATTGCTTGCTTCCCACAAAAATTCTTTATCTTCCGGCAGGCTGACTCAGATTCACAAACTGATGTTTTCTTGCTACTACACATTAACAATTTACCTGTGTGTAGAACTGATCAGAGTTTTCACATGGTTTACATTTAGAGGAAAGAATGACCACATCTAAAACCAGTCTGGCACATAAGCTTTTCAAGCTGAATTTCCACTGAACCTGGATCCCAAGGATCTTCCTTGCCTTCCGTAAGTTTGTGGCTTTTAATGAGGCAAGTTCTCTGCTAGTTGAGAACTTTACCTGTTTACTTCTTTTTATCCTCCAACATCTCTCTAATTAGTCGTGGTTATAACTCTTCCCTTCCCCTCTATGTTTCCAGGCATTTTTTTTCCTCCTTGCTGGTTTCTAACAGATACAGTAAGAACACAAATTCTCTTGTTACTTCCCTTTTCACGTGTTTTAAAGAAAAAAATCATAAGTTGAAACTAAAATCTCATATTTTGAGGGTAACAAATTTGAAAATGAAAAATATATATCTAGAAATTCTCATGAGTAACCAAGAAAGTAAAATAAAAAAACAGCATTAGAAAAACCTGGAGAAAAAAATGAGCAACACCCAATGGGACTGAAAGACCATCTATGTCCTTCCCTTCTCCTCTTGTTCCTTTTTTTTTTTCCCCAACTTTTTTATTTTTAAATTTATGTTTTTTAAAAACATCTGCGTTGTGACCCCTTGTAAACTGGAAGACCAAAAATGAAGGATGCTGCCACAGGTCTTAGCACTGAAGATGATCAGGGAACCCCCTGAGTTAACAAGAGACAAAAGGCCACCCAAGAGACGCACATGGAGGATGTCAGCGAGCTAGTTCCCGCTCATATTAATGTTAAGGGGAATTTTTCTGTTGAGTTTAAAGGGAGCAGAAGCGGGTCAAAAGGCAGCCAGTGTGAGTTTTGTGTAAGATTCACAGCAGCTATCTGCTGCTTGCACACATGCTTGTAGCTCAAAGGGAAGGACTGTGTGTGTGCAGGGAAGGGTGGGACAAGGCCCTGAAGAAGCGATAGCTCTCAGCAGCATCACTTCTTGTGTGTTTCATCAGAGTAGAAATGTCAAGCCACACAGTCATCCTAAAGCTTGAATGTTTAAGACAGGAGAGACTGAGGACATGAAAAAAGTCACCTCCATCTACTGAACCATGCCCTCTTTATGCACTCTGCACAGTTCTGTAAAGGGTAACTTGTAATGCTATTTTGGGGTATCCAAATGTTATTGCCTCAGAAGCAGTATTTTTTTCTCTAGGAAGAGAAAGGGCGGAGGAGGCAAGCTCTTTAATGTTGAAATAACCTGCATGGATTTCTTCTGTTGTTCTGTTTATAATTTGGTTTCTTGCTCAGTGCTTATGTTGTGTTGAGGAAAAGCCAAGCAACTTTGGGTTGACATTGCCCCCAGTGTTTATGTTTCTTCCATTTAAAAATAACATCTGAAGTTCTACAGCTTCTTTATCATTCTTAAATAGCACGGGTGTCTATACCTTGTATTTTTGCAGACAACTATTATTTTTATGCAAAGGACAAAATAATTACTATGTTGTTTCAGAAACAAAATGCCAAAGGACTAAATATAGTGAATACAATTTTTCATTTTACAGTGCAGAGCTCACTAAAAAACGTTACATGGAGAAATCTACCAGTCTGCCATCCAAACAGCTTTTCTGAATATTTTGATCAAGGTCCCTGCAGTCTTTTTGACTAGGATGGGATTCCTCTGCCCAAAGGCAGGCATCAAGGAATCTGGTCTCCCTTTAGAGTTGATGTAAAGAAACACAAATACGGACAGAAGCAAAGTAGAGAAACCCCTGAGAGTGCTTTTTCATCTCCAAGGTTAGGCAGCTAAGCCACACTGGCTGAGTTGCCTTCCAGAGTGCCTGCTTCTCTCTCCCCTGGCTGTCACTGTTTTAACACCAGACTTTATGATGATTTGGGGCAGGTAGATTCCCACCTGTAGCATGCAGAAACTCTCCCTGGGTAGAGTTGTCAGTTTTTGTTCACTCTGCATCTGAGTGGAGGCAGAGATGGGGCTGTGCCATGCTCCTCGACATACACAAGTGTCTTTATTGGTGATGTTTCTCAGCCAGTCATTCATCAGGCTAGTGATGGGGCATATGAAGGTGGTATGAGATTATGTGAGTTGCATGAGGCAACTGAACTTAGAAAATAGAGACTGGGAGAGGGCAACTTAGCTGCTGGAGAAACAATGAAGAATGCACAATGAAGAAGCAGCGAGAGGCAAGATAACCAGCCCCAGCTTGGGACCACCTGGCCAGCATGCACATCCATTGGCTGGAGAATAGGAGGAAGAAAAATAAATCCAATCAAACAGCTGGAAAATCTGCAAACCAGCCAACAATCAGCTGCATAAAAATTGGCTAAAAGCCTGTGAGACCACAGATGGTTTTGCAGGGACCTTTACTACTTATTTGGGACTGTCTCCTACCCACTCCAGCAAGAGCTCTCCTGGAGTCCAAGAGTGGAGGGTAATGCTTGTGCCACATTTGTCAGGCACCTGCAGGGAATACGTGGTTGTCACGAGAGTGAGAGCAGGAAATGCTTTTAACTTTGATCACCGATTCAGAGCTAGACTCCAGCTATGCAAAAATCCACTTTTAGGAACACAAAGAAGAAGCAATGTTAATCCTACGTTCTCTTATATGTCCCTAGACCTAGTACTTACTAGCTCAGTGACTGTGCTGGAACTGCAGATAGGTTTGTTTGGTTTATTTATTTTTAACACACAGGAGATTTTGTTTGGTTTATTTATTTTTAACACACAGGAGAGCTTGGATGAGAAATGTCCATTTCTTTCCTCTTCAGCTTCATCCCTTCTTCCTCTCACCTCATATGCTTCCTCTGCTCCTTGTGAAGGTGTTTTTTAGAGACATGTCCGCAGGGCTGGTGAGGATCTTTGGAGGTCCTCTCATCCCTGCTTTGTCCCATCATCTCCCCTGCACTGATGCCAGGGTTTGGGTACCCATATTAAATTTAAAGAACTTGCTTATCTCAAAGGAAAGGCACTGTAGGGTGAGAATGCCATAGGGAAATTGATGAATCTTTAGTTTTTTTCTCCCCTTGTAATTATTTGTGATGGCAGGAAAAGGCTGTGGCTGCCCTTATCCCAGCTAGAAGGAGGCAATTGGCAAAGACAGTGTGGGAAAGGGGGCTGAGATGGGCTCTGTGTGGGCAGTGCTGTATTATATCTATATGTGCACATACAGTGCATGTGCAGTGCTCAGTAATAATTGTATTGAATCTAGACCAGACAAGCAATAAGACACATTTGTTCTACCACTAGATGGAGAGCTTTAGATATACTCTGCATACATATGTCTATTTGCGAAGATTCAGAGACTGTAAAGGCTGGAAGGTACCTATATTATCCTTGAGTCTGAGCTCCGGCAAACAAAGAGCAGAACATTTTACTTAAAGATTTCTGTGTCAAGGTTGTAATTCCTTTCTGTGCTGAAACGTAGCTTTTCAGAAGACAGATGTCCTTTATTTAAAGACTGCAAATGAGAATCTACTGCATCCATACTCAAGTTGTTCAAATGCCTGGTTGAAATATGTACTTCATTTCTCATCCAGTTCTTGCCTGCTTAGAATTCTAGCTATTGCATTTGTGATTTTACTTGTTTTAAACACTATGTCTTTAGCTTATAACTAAGCTTTTATCTGCATTTCTTCATTTTTGACCTGTATTACCCTGATCTGGTATGGGTAGGAGCTGTCTGGCATTACTGGAGAAGCTAAGTGCCCTGTACCAATCTCAACACTTTGAATTGTTAAATTGCATCTTTGTTCTAAAAGCACTAATTCAACACTTAGCACAGTTTAAAAGGAGGGAAAAAGCTTTGCTAAATTCTTCTGCCATTAGTTTAACAAGTTCCAAGGAGAGTTCAGTGATGTCTGGTTTAATTTAAGTAGGGTTACCTTGAAATGCAGTGTTCGTGACTACAAATTTCTACTTCAAAAAGAAGTTGAAAATCAGTCATCAAATTGTTCCATCAAAATCCAAAGCAATGTTAAGAATGCTGCTTCTGTCTTGGTCATTGCTAGTTCTGTGAATTATTTGCATTAGGAAGCTGAATCCATATAGTTGCCTCACCTCACTAAGCCTTTTCTTTGCAGTGCTTTCACTGGAGCAAGAGAAGTATGAATAATACAGTAGAGATGGTTTCTCACAACAAAACAGCTTTCTTACTACATCTGTTCTCAGTTCAGTCCAATTTCCACATCAGGTTGTATGTACTTGTGAATTCCTCACAAGTCATCTGGAGGTTTTGGGAGCATACAAATGAAACCTGGTTATAGGCTTTATGCTAGTGGTATTGCTGACAGTGCTTTCCCTACTGACAATGTACAGCAACAGAGGACGCCTTTCCCTCACAGAATGGGGTTTGCAACCCCATGAGAGCATGCTGGCTTGCTCTCTCTCCTTTCCCCCACCCTCAGGTCCTGCCCAGACAGGAGTAGGGGTAACGTACCACCCCAAGGATCCTCTCTGGCCTGGCCTCATCCCACTGCTTGCAGGGGACATCGAACGGATGGTAAATCATTTGCAGTGGAGGGAGGACGAGCACATTACGTCTCAAGGCTCTCCAGACTCAGGCACCTCCAGGCTGAGCAGGGGCTGGGTACATGCTTGCCTCAGGTGCACGGTGTTGCAGCCCTTCTTCTGGCTGCCCCAGAAGGTCTTGTGGAGAGGTCACCTCTTCAGCTGTGCCCTCCCCATCCAAGACCTCCCCAGGTCACGTAACCTCCTCATCTGCCTCCTCCTTACCTGCATCAAGTTGTCCATCTGTGATGCCAGGAAAAACAAATTTAATAGTGAGGATATAACCTGGACTGTGGGGTTAGATTCCCTCCCTCATCCATTTGCATGTCAGACAGTGGTCACCAGCTCCTCAAATGCCTTCTGGGCTTGATGGATGCTGTCAGGAATGCTCTGCTCAGTGCGTTTCCACCCATGTCTGAGCCCTCAACCCTCACACCCCTTCCTCTCCTTGCTGCCCATCATTATTTCTCCTCTCATCTCTTTTTCCCTTAGCATCCTCCTATCCCAGGAGGCCTCTACCCTGACACCGAAAAAGAGAATGACAGTGGGTTTGTCTGTGGTTTCCTTGAGAGCATTGAAAGCTTATGGAAAACACCCTTCAGGACAGCTGTGCCACAGGGAAGGTATTACCAGGTTGTGCCCAACTCATGCACGCTGAGGCTGACTCACACCCCCCTGACATCAAATGCATTCAGTGCTCTCCTCTTTGTGGCATTAGGTCTGCAGAAGGTTCCTGATCCATCAAGAAGAATGAAGACATTGTACTGAGTTGAGCTGAGGAATTGAGTTCCAAAATTGAATTGAGGAGAAAAGAAAAGAAAAGAAAAGAAAAGAAAAGAAAGGAAAAGAAAGGAAAAGAAAAGAAAAGAAAAGAAAAGAAAAGAAAAGAAAAGAAAAGAAAAGAAAAGAAAAGAAAAGAAAAGAGAAGAAAAGAGAAGAGAAGAAAAGAGAAGAAAAGAGAAAAAAGACAATGAGAAAAGTGTGGCCATCACTGAAAGAGCTGCCATTCAGTGGGATTAGGTTATAAGAAGTGTAACTTGTGGTACAGGAGACATTGTCTGGTTGGCAGGAAAGCAGGAGCTGGTGGGGAGCTCTGTGCAGCCAGTGCAGGAACAGGCTGCCTGTGAGAAGCAATTGCAGAGATAGCTCAGTGAGAGCTGGAGCCATCTCAAGCATAGGAAAGATCCAGAGCTTTCTGGGGAGAGTTCAGGAAGGCAGGAAGGAGAAGAACCTGGAGAAGAGAGCATGTTTTGCTAAATGAAACTTCCTTCCTCTCGAGGATTTTTATGTCCTTATTTTTGCTACACAAAGATCAATGACCCAAAACCAAAAAGAATCCCAACACTTTGTATTTGCTTTTGTTCATGCACTCATCAAGCACATAAAGGAAAGTTAGACAGGAATCAGACCTTTCTGAAGTCTGCACTTTCATAAATATTTCCCTTTAGGAGTTTGTGAAATTGAATTTGGGTTGATAACCCTGCTTTGTTCACCCAGCCTTACATCCTCAGAGAGGTGAGAAAAATGAAATGATTTTAACAAAATGTAATCATGGCAATTCAGTACAATGGCATGGAGACAAAGATAAGATGAGAAATAAGGTACTGTTCTCTCTGCTTTCCTTGTTCCCTCATTTAAGTGATAATTTTCATACCTTACCTTTGAAAGATATAATTACAGTAATTGGAATCCAGCTATTTCTGAGAGTTATGCTGTGCAGTCCTTTTTCCCCTTGACATTTTTGTCTTTTTACCTAATATAAGATCTTTAATCTACTAAATAAATACATGGGACCAGATTCTCTGCTGTGTACAGGCACTTTGTACTTCTTACTGTACATTACTGCCAGCATAAGCAACTGTAGGAGACCTTGCTCTGGAAAAAAAAAAAAAAAAGGTGATTGAAAACTATTTTAGCATATCTGGGACCTCAGTGAGGCACATGCATTGTTGTGGGATAAGTCTTACCTGGCTCTCACCGTGTAAATGTGAGACTGTCTAGCTGTTCCTAACAGCTCAGAAGAAGGTGAGTCCAGAGGGGGGTGTCCAAGAAGGAGGGAAGAACACATTTCTGGTTCTTGCAGATGGGGGAAGGGGTGGAAGGCAAGCTGAAAACATGACTCTTGGAGCACAGAGATGGTGAGTCTGCTTGAGTCTGCAGCTAGCCTGCAGTGTGGCTCTGGGAGGGCCGATGGTCCCCAGAGACTTCCCTGGGAAGGTGGCAGACTTCTGCCCTCCAAGGCCTTCAAGTCCCCACAAAGGGCGGAGTCAGTTGTCTAAACCTGCGCATCTCGTTCAGTTTTAGATGTTCTGTTCCTGTCAGGAGAGAGGTCCAGCTTAGTTGCTTCCCTGAGTGTGTGTATGACCAGGAATTTTCTTCTGCTCTGTTGAGCTGAGGTAAATGGAAGCAGAAATACTCTGGGGACCAGACCACTGCCCAGCCTGCCCTACAATTTGGGAAGGGCAAAGGTCCATGTTATGTTCTTTATTGCGTTCAGCTGCCTCTTGGCCACTTCTCAAAGCACAGCCAGGATACCCGCTGTGTTCCAGTAACACCGTTCTGGGCAAGAGCCAGGTTACATGACCAGCGGGCAGTACAAAGAGGCCAGTGCTGCTAGCATCAGTAAGCTATAAATAGAGTCCCACAGAGTAATATACATGCTACTAAAACATTTAAAGATGAAGTTCCTGCATCCTGTGTTCATGCATGCATATGAAGGCAGGGAGGTTTTGAGCAGCTGCAGGAAGTTGTGGGATCTGGGCATATTTCAGAAGTTTCCACCCTAGAAAAAGGCTTCTCAAACTTTGTTAGATTGATACTATCAAAAGGAGCAGCAGCAGCAGCAGCAGCTACATCAGTGACCACCTGCTGCTGTTGAGGAGAGGGCAGAACCCACACCAGCTCCCATCCCTGAAGGTCCCTTTCAGCCTAAATCTTCCCATGATTCAGTGTTGACTATGGCTGGGCCCCTGCTTGCAGCAGGACTGCAGCACTGTTGACAAAGAGGAGTGAACCTGGGAGGCTTCTGGGACGGCTGGGGACTGGAGCACACCACATACAAGGAGAGTCTGAGGGAACTTGGCTTGTTCAGCCTGGAGAAGAGGCAGTTGTGGGGGGAATGCTGGTGTCTACCTAGTCGGGGATGTAATGAAGGTGGTGCCAGAGCTTTTGCAGAGATGCACTGAAAGAAGACAAGGGGCAACAAACTCAAGTTGCAGAAAGGGAAATTCCAACTTAGTGTAAGGAAAAAAGATTTCACAAGGTGATTAAGAGCTGGAAGAGGTTGTCCAGTGAAGCTGTGCAATCTCCATCCTTGGAGATACACAAAACTCAGCTGGATAGCCTGACCTAACTTTAGAGATATCCTTTGTTCAGGGAATCAGATGATCAGGGACTGGACTAGATGACATTCAGAGGTCCTTTTTCACCTGAATCAGCGCTTTGTGATTTCCACCTGAATCAGCTGAGATCTACTTCAGCATGGGGTGAGTCACTTGACTCTTTGGCAGCATACCATGTTAGCATGCGTAATTCTGGTGGTGCATGCAACATAATATGTTTTGGTAACCTCCATCCTTACAGAAATAAATTGGGATTTCTTTTTGCTCTTTTCCCTGAATAATCTTCCTAAATGATGGCTGTAGGATGACTGGCCCATTGATTAGGGCTGTAACTAGCTTCCTTGAGAGTGATTAACATTTTGTATTAATGAGCTCAAAGTATTTTTTTTTTTTTTCAGCACTGTCTCAGATTTATGGCTATTATTTTTTGGTCAAAGGAACAAAGCAGGAGACAGCATGTGTTCACACTCCTTGGTAGGACTGATACTGGGCAGACATGGCACCTTGGTCTGGTCAAATACTTTTGTTTGTAATACCTGGCTGTATCAGGAAGGGCCAGACATGCTACAGCAGATATCTATAGCTTGATTGCTCCTCAGCCCACTGCAGATGTCTTTTGAGTCTGAGCTCCTCTTAAGCTAAAACCAGTCCAAAAGGTCATGGTGCTCAGGACTCATAATCCAGTGCTCAGCCTCCATTTCATTTTCTGTTACGGATGTAGCTTGTGTGTCTCTCCCCATTTCTTTGTACATTACCTGAGAGATAGAGTCAAGGCTTTGGGAGAATATGGCTGAGAGCAGAGGAGGAGAATAAGCTTAACACTTTAATGTATTTTCTGCTTATGCCATTTTACATAATTTTTTCACTTAAGTTTTATTGAAGTCTTTTTAATGTCTAGCAAACTCCTGTGTACCTTCAGTACAGAAATATAAGATAAACTCATGATAATATAATTCAGCTTCACTGACTTTCCCTCCAATTGGAGGAAGGGAAAAAAGTCACATCTTGACATCTTCTTCCATCTTAGCAAGTAGATTTCAGTAATTTCTCATTCTGGCCTGTTTTGTTCCCTCCCCTTGATGATGACACTGAAATAGAAAATAATCTGGTTAAATGAGCAACAGTAAAATAACAGTGACTCCAGATATTCCTTTTGAAAATGTCATTTGGACTTCTAGGTCAGTTTTGCCTCCATAGATAGTTTCTTTTGGCATTTTCTGGTTTATTTTAAAAAGAACTCCCTTTCCAGTATTGTGAACCTGAGCTATCTAGTATGATTGTTCATTTGGGAAGGTGCTTTTTATGCTAAGAAAGCTCCTACAGACATCACATGCATGGTGATTCAACAAATAGGTCAGTCAGAGTGGGTACTTTTTTTAGTGATTCCTACTTTTTAAGCTAATTTGGACGTGTATGCCTGAAGCACAAGAAGGTGGAGTGACTTTCTTACAGTCACACTGAGTCAGTGGCTTGGTACCTCCAGGCTTCACATATTTTTATTCCAACCACTGAGAAGACCACATGGCTTCTTCTTGGCATGCTTTGGGGTTTCAGAGCTGAGAGGTGCAGGCTGTAAAAGCTTTTGCTGCTGATGAGTGAGCTTGTGATTTTACAGCAGAACTTCTTAATGTAGGAGGACAGGATCCAGCCAGCAGCAATGTTTGCTTCTTGTCCATTCAATCCACCCCTTGTTTGTGGAGCTCCTCTCAGACATTTTCCAGCAGCACTAGCACTCACCACATAGTCTCTGCTTACCATGGGAGACAGGAAAATCGCCGTGGTTTCTGTTCCCAGGGCTCTATGTCAACCTTTCGTAGTTTTGGCTGGTGAGGTTCGTAGACTTATTTTTGTTCATCACTTCAATTTTTGAATGAACCTTCCCTCTTTCCTCTCCTCCACCCCAACAACCCAAAGCAAAAATCAGCTGAAATGGCCAATTTTTTTGCCGGCTTTCAGATGGAAACCATGCAAAACCACTGAGATTGGCCTGGTGTCTGCCAGAAACTATAAATAGGACTGTTCGACTGAAACTCAACACTGGTTTACTCAAGCCACAACCCAAAGTTGTGAGACAGTCTCTGAAACTGGGTAGATGTTTTGGAGAATGTTGGCAAAGTATAAGAAAATCAAAATTCTGCTGAGTTACCTGCTTAGTTTAGGTTTTCACTACAGAAGTTTCATACAGCCAAATTTACCATTAAATACTCTGAAGCTTGTTTCTAGATACCTCCTGGCCCTCCTTCAGAATGGGTAGAGATCCTTGACTTCTGCTTCTCAGCAGCTCTGGTTCTCCGATTGTTGGATGAAGGGCTTCTAATTCCTCCCTATTTTTTCAAGAAGCTTTGAAATCAAAATGTGAAATTGTGTATGCACGCTTCTCTGAGCATTATATGACTTATTCAAATCCCATTTTTTTTTTCTTCAGACTTGACTCAATAATCTCTGGGAGATACAAGGGCTATTGAATTAATATGTTTTCCATACAGCAAATAAAATACTTTTAACCCATTTAAACAGCAATGAAATTAACTGTCCATATTTAAATTCTTCCATTCCTAGAGAGAGAAGTGTCTCATTGCATCCTACTGTTTGTTTCTGTTGTTGGCTCTTCCAAATTCTGCATCTAGAGTAGGTTAGGATTTCTGCTGGATTATATGACACAGGAGGCCTTTTCAAAGACTTTTTTTCCCAACATTAGATTTTCAGTTTATTCACCTGATATAACAATGTATTCTTGTGCTAGTAGAGCTGTCACACTTCATTTGATAATTCAGAATTTGTTCTTTGGCTTGGTGGATGAGGTGGTTTTGCAAGGCGGTGTAATTTAATGAATTTATCTGCCTGGAAGGTGTCACCCAGAATCTAAGAGAGATCTATCTTTATATATTAGCAGATCAGCCTTGACTCTGGAAGCACCTCTAGGTCACGGTGCATTCAAACCACTTTAACACTGGGCACGTAAATAGGGAGCAAGAAGCCAGCTCCCAATTCAGCTGTCAGACAAGTGCTCCAGAGAAATTAATCACAGGGCCAACTGTGTTTATTGCCAACCAACCGTGAAATACCATAACAAGGACCCCTTGTGAGTCCATAAATACTGTGTCTTCAATCAGTAACGAAGGTGACATCACCCAAACCAGAAAGTCTGTCTGGAGCTCTCTGTGCAGAGGAGGAGGCAGACTGTAAGCTTCTTAGCAAATCTAGGCAGGCCACTGGAGTGTCGCTTTGTTGTGTATTTCTTATCTTCTGAGAGCCTGTCTTGAGCCTCTGGTCTGATTTGCACAAGACTTGAGCATTCACTGCTGTGAGTGAACACCAGCAGCTGCACTTTGAAGGTAGAAAGTGCCAGATCACAGGGCGTCACAAATGAGAAATCCCCAAATCCATGGATGTTCTCTTCTACTTAATCCCCTCTCTACCATATTTCTTGGTCTTGAATGGATAGGCAATGCCATTTCCTCGTCTCCGTGGGGTTGTGAAGGACATGGGAACAGCAGCAGAGCTGGGGGAACACTATATATCGCACAAAGAAATGACTAGAGCACAGTGAAAACTATATGCCAAGTTTTCCAGGTGACATTTCAGACTCTCTCCCTCCAGGCCGGACCCCCTTTCCTGCTGGCTTTTTTCCCTCTGGTACCGGGGCATCATGAACTCCCTCCAGTTTCAGTTCAGCTCCTGGCTATGGGTGAAATGGCAGAAAAAGTTCTTCTGAGCCCTGGGCTCGGGCAAAGTCAGTGCAGGTAAAGCAAGACTATTAAGCCTGTACTCACAGCAGTTTATCAAAACCTCATAACCTAGCCCCATGTAGGCGTGATTTTTTTTTGTTTTCTTAACAGCACTGGACGAGTCCTTGAATAAGAGGAAGCCTCTGTGTCACATCTGAACATCCATAGCATAGTGGTACAAAAAGCTTCTTGATGAACCATGAAGAAAAATCAATGTGTTTTGCCTAACCCCATTCACAGAAACAGATTGTGTTTTTTTTTTTTTTCTCAATGAAATTATATATATATGTAAAAAAATAGCCTGAAGCAGATACGCAGAAAGGGAAATTTTAGTTTAAATGAAAAAAAATTGCAGAGGGCAACTGAATCTTGTAGCAGGTTGGGCTGAACTGTGCCTTATTTACTCTGTGCTTGTGTTGTTTTTATTCAATTTATCTGTTTAGACTAGCCTCTTCTTCTTTAAAGGAATACCAAGCTCTTTTCAATGTGTAGTACAAAAACTAAACATTAAAGAGGAGGGCATTTTAGACTGACTGCTTAAATGTTCAGTCTCTTCTTTAACTGAATAAACAGGACTGTCATTAACTCTATTGCAACTGCACCTTTTCTCTTTTTGTTTGTTTTCTATAAAATACATTAAAACTGCACATGATGCTAATGGGTCACATGATCCTAACCCAATCTATTAGCAGCTTTTAAAGATGACTCATTGTTTTGTCTGTAACATAAAACAGAAGTCCACAGTGAAAGCCCAGAAAGGTCTTTTAGAAAAACTCCAGAGATTTATTTTTCCATTTGTGGTTTCGTTTTTTAATCTCTCTCCGAAGCCTGAAGCCCAGATTGTGATGATCTGATACAGTATGTGCATGCAGCAGGCATTTCTTCTTGTTGCCGCTCACATTACTGCCCAGCCTCATCTGCAAGTACAATTTTAGGGTATACATCTGATTCCCACTCCTTATCCTGATGCAGCTGTGTTCACCCAGTAAGCCTCAACTTTAGTACAAACAGCCCTATTTATGCCAGTGAGAGGATTTTTATAAGTGGCAAACAATTTCCTTTGCATGAGTCTGCAGAATCCCAACTGCTCATTTTCATTATGTATTTTGGGATGTATTAATTTGTCTCAAATCTGTATCTGACTCATGGTTTCAGATGCAAAGAATCTGCAGAAAGTCTGGACTGAAATAAGCTCTCCCCATTTCACGTTGTGTTGACAGTATCCTGTTTTAATTCGGAAGACTTGAAAAGAGGCTTTCTTGATTGTCACTTTTTATTAGTATAACTTAGAGCCTTGGAACCTGTCTTACATGATATTTTCAGCCCTGAAAATCCATTATAAAGTAATATATCAAAAAAAAAAAAAACAAACCAAACAAGGAAAAACAAACAAACAGAAAAGCTCTTCTCTCAATAAAACCAAAAATGAACTGGAACAAAAAGACATCCTCCTGCAAGATGGCTCTTTCTATTAGGACTGGCTGTCTTCTAGAAAACTTAACAGAGGAAAAAGATACTCTTTTCACATGTCTCCTCTCAGACTTATATAATTCTTAATCTCTAGCTTCTTTTTATATGTTTATTTATTTATCTGTAGATGCACTAAAAACTGTTCAATCCTACAAATGCAATACAAAAAGATTTGTTGGGTAGTTTTAGGCTCCATAGGTGCTTTCCCATGTGAAGAAGAGTCTGGAGTCTGGTGCAGGGGAAAAAATAGCCCTTGACAGATAAAGGGCCTATACAACTTACTTTGGGCAAGAAAAAAGGTCTCCATGTTGAGCAGTCCACTTGCTCAGAGTCTCTGGGCTGAAATATGTACCAGTGAAAGAAAACTCTGCTTGAGCCTTCCTTACGCCTCCTCTACCATACTTTTTCCAGAGAGCCCAATGTGTTGCTGGGCCTGAGTGGCCCAATTTGGCCTCATATGTTTTGCCTGTCTGCCTCAATCTAATGAAGAAAGTTTCTAGCTGAGCTGCACCATCAACCACCTCCTCCTGGAAATTATATATACACTTTATATTCTGCATGAGAAGCAGAGGATTAATAATTTCTCGGTTCATCAATTAAAATATTTATTATCCAAGTTCTTTCTACCCTTTCTTTTTCTTAGATATGGCAGTGAGTGATGAAAAGATCTGTCCTATATTAAGTGCTTTTCCAAGAAATCCAGAAATCTACATTATAATAAAATGTTTCCTGTGGTGAAGGCTCCTGAAACTCAAAGCTCAACACATCTTTTCACCTGTCATTGGTCTATATACAGAGCTGACTGATTAGACACTAACTAGCGCATTTTGCCTGAATCTATTAGCACACAGTCTGAAACTGAGTGCTTGTGCCTTCCCTGAGCTGAAGTGTGAGCTGCTGATTGTGGGGACATAGCTAAACATGCAAATGGTGAGCTTGGAGGAAAACACGTATGGAAGGAAAAACACGGATTGTGATTCCAGGTGAGACAGGAGTGTTGGGTTGCAGGTATTCTCTGTGATATTTGGAAGGAAAGCACAAAACCTTTTATGTATGCAGAAATCTCAGATTCATTAAGCTGCTTAAGAGAGATCAGAAAGCTGACCTTGTTCAGCTGGAAGAGCCTTGTGGCTTTACCAAAGGGGTCAGCTTGGCATCTTCCAAAGCACCTATTTGCAAGGGCACATTGTCTCCTGCCTCCTGTCAAGGACTTCTGCCTCACTGGCAACGCTCAGAGCTTGGGCAGTGCTCGTGGCCTCTCTGCAATCCACCCACAGAGCCTGAGTCCACTTTGCTCAGCATTTTGGTGTCTTGGTTATGGCAGGGTGACTGGTTAACCTCAACGGCTGTCTTCCTGCTGATCTGAGCAGTGGATGTTCACACTATTCGAGCACCTAAGGGGATGAAGGAGGCTGCCTTTTTCCTCAAAGTGTCTGACTATGTTTCTTTACCTGGCTATGTAGCCTTAGCCCAGTAAGATTAGCTGATATTGTTTGATTGAATGAATATAGAAGCACTTTATACAGGTAGCACTGGAAAATATCTTGGCAGTATTTGCACCAGTAAATTGTTTCCTGTGTGGAAAATAGCCCTTAAGAATAAAGAGGATGGGATTATTTGCCTATGTGTAAGCATCTAAAAGTTAGATATCCATATCTGAGCTGTTTGCCCTCAACTCTGTTCATGGACTTTGCAGAGAAATGAAGGTTTCTAGATATGATCCACTTCACCCTAGCATAGACGGCTGCCTGTGGTTAGAGGCATTGCTCCCTGAATATGGCAGTTGTTTTCCAGGGCATAGGGAGGGAGACTAGGATGACTCTCCCTAGATGACTACAAGGCAGATGTCTAGGGTCAGGTATGTGAATCCCACCTAGGTTGTCCTTCTGCTTGTATAGAATTTGGTACAGCAGAGCTGTGATTAGCCAGCCTGGTCTCCCAAGGCACTACAGATCATCAACTCTGATAATGATGCTGAAGAAGACACAAAGAAAAGGAGCTCATTTGAACTCATGAGACACAATTTTTCCTGAGTGATCCACCTGTCATTTCTAAAGAAATTCCTCAGTCTTGCCAATACTGGGGATACCATTAAAGCTGGCTCAGCTAGCAAGGTGTTGAGGAGATCAACCTTTTATTCTTAATGCTGTCAGTGATCTCTGTGACCCAGTGAAGATGGGCTCGATCTCTGGCCACTCAGGCTCCCAGCGTGGTGCCCACTTAGCAGAGCTTTAGCAAGAATGGAAAACACTTCCATGACAGCCTAGCGTAATAACTCCCTAGAAAGCTGGTTCAAAAGAGACCTACTTATCTTCTCACCTTTGTACAGTTGTGCAGTTCATCTGCTTCCTTGCAATAAAAGAAAAAAGATGTGAGGTTCTGATAGCACATTTCCCAGATGAATGGTGTCAGGTCTCTCCTGTGTGCAGTAATAAGCAGGAGTCTCCTTGTGTCCATTTTTACTATCTGCTTTTCCACTGGGCCATCTTGGAAGAGGCATTTCTCTGTAGTAACACAGGTCCTGCCCAGTTAGTCCGAGCATTTTCTTTGAGAAAGTATTTTATTTCTGGGCTAGTAAGTGTTCAATGAAAAGTGCTATCTCGTTCAACGTTTTTTGTTTTGTTTTGTTTTATTTTATTTTACTTTTATTAAAAAAGGTATGCCCTTCATAAGCAGAACATAACATTTCAAGAGGAGAACTGCTGTTTCCCAGGAAGAGCTGCTGGCAGCACCTCCAACACCTTTGAGGAATGATGAATTCAATCCAATATGTGTGCATGGCGTAGGGTATTTTATTACCCCTTTGTGTATTTGGAGCCTGAGTATTAATCATCACCTAGAAGCAAGAAGAAAATTGTTAGAGTCCCTCGAGGTGAAGGCTGTGTGTAAAACAGCTGAGGGCTTTGTGGTATATTGTAGTGGTTTGGAAGCTGAATTAACCTGCAGTCTTTTTTTTTTTTTCCCCTTCAGCATGACCAGCCATGGCTACAGAAATGGATTTCTTGCTGTAGAAAAAGAAAAGCAGGGCTTTATGTATTTCCTACCAGATCAAAGCAAAAAGAGCTATTCAAGTCATTTTTCATCCTTTTGGCATGGTGCTACAGGATTAGGTGCATTTGATCTATGTCCTTTGTGAACTCTGGTGGGCTTTTCATTCAGATTCTATGGCATTCACCTTAACACTGATACACACTGGAAGGCGGAGTTCTCACCTGGCAGAAAAAAATACTTTTTTTTTTTTTTTTTTTTTGA
>VXAA01003938.1:347432-364806 GCA_013399115.1 Anseranas semipalmata
AAACACTGGTGTGATACCAGCGCTGTTCTAGCTACAAGTGCAGAGTACAGTGCTATATGGGCTGCTGCAGGGAAGGTTAACTCTATCCCAGCCAGACCCAGTGCACATGGATGATCTTTAATCTTATCCATGTACCTGCAAGTAGACATCTAGCGTGCATATGAGATTGTGTGCAAAATCTGACATTTACATATGTGTTCAAATGAAGAGCTATGCTTTTGTCTCCTGGTTAGTGAGAGGGAGAAGCCAAAAAAAAAAAAAAAAAAAGAAACCCAAAGCAAAAAAAATGAAATAATCTTGGTATGTCTCTTAAGAACATGAAATGTAATGAGCGGCAGGTCAAATTAAATATTCTTCTTGTGTGGTATACTGTTTCCAACACTGTTGAGAAGTGGAAGCTTAGGGAAGAATGTAAGAGGGGGCAAGCAATTCTTATGTTTTCCCCCTAACACTTTCTCAGCCTTCAGTGTCTTTAACTTTAGAGATTTTCTGAGCCTGACCAGGGTTTGTTGATCTTCAGTGGACTCCTCCAATCTTTTCAGTCTTACTTGGAACCTGTGTACATTTTCTGGATCTGCAACATCCTTTGTCAAGGAATTCTTCTGTGTGAAGAACCACTTCTTTTCATTTATTTTGAATTTGGTTCCTACTACTGTTATTTGGTGTCCTCTAGTCCTACTGTTTAATCTTGGCATAAGCGTGAAGTGACAGGTCCAGCCATGGTTAGTTTTGTGCAGAAGGATGGTTCAGAATGTCAATTCAGTGACATTTTTGCCAATCAAATACTAGGAGTACTTGCAATTTTCTTTTCTTTCCCAAGCATGTTTTGGTGTGCCATTCTGGACCAGTCTGTCGCAAAACAAACCTTATGCCTAGTTACTCACATTTACCCCTTTTGTTTGCATGCTGTGGTAGCCGCTTACCCAAATCAGGACTAAACTTTTGTTTGCATAGCACAGAGAGCTACGTTAACAAGACATCAATCTAATGTCATCGACTGCCTGAGGGAAAAGAACCCACAAATTAGGCCAAACATGTATGGTGATTGACTGACAGCAATAAAATCCTTGCATGGGGCTACCACAAAGTTCAGATGGTTTGGCGAGGCCCTCTAGGCTGTATTGTCTCACATTTCTCTCCAACAGTATACAATGTAATGAATGGTCTGTCAAATGGGTCTTCTGCAGAGAGTGGCGCTCCCCTTCCCATTCCTCCATGCTGTGTTTTGTCCCACAAGAACAAACAGCCCAGATATTTCAAAACAGGGTCATCAACATTGCAAGAGAGCATTGGAAACCAGAGTGGTAAATCAGCTCACATTTTCTTAAGAACCTTTCACCTTCATCAGCCTTAATGATCTTTTTTTCTTTCTTTCTTTTTTTTTTTTTCATAAATTAAGTTATAAACTCTCAAGACTAGAGCGTATGTCTTCCTGGCAGTCTGGATAGCACCTAAGATAACGAAGCTTTCTTCCTTCTTATGGCCTCTAGGCATCACCATAATATAAATTATAAATAAAGTGATTCGAATTCATGGTCACAGCATATAGACGGATTCATACATATAAGCTTGGGAACATAATCATTAATTACTTTTTTAAAAGGAGCTAATAAACAGTATTCCCAGTACAGCTCAGGGAAGACGCTCAGTTTATTGTCTGAAAATGGAAGGCCTTTGTTCATAAATAAGACGTGGGGAAGTTTTGAAAGCTAGTCTGCTTGTCTACCTGTGGGTCGTATTTCCAAAAGCATTTGGATGCCTAAGGGTACTGGCATTAAAAAACCCACCCCATGAGTTTTCCTCCATCTTTTAGTACCCACAGGTACTGAAAAACTGGTTCTGAATCATGTTCTGGAAGGAGGCAGCCTGGCTGAAAGGAGCTGTGGTTTCTCTCTCCAGCCACTGCCGCTGTCCTGCAGTGTCAAAGGCCATAAACTTATCACCCCCCTGCGCCCTATTTCTGCTCATTTGTAAATGAGGTGCAATTTTGCTCACTCTTGGAAAGTGCTTTAAGATTGGTGAATTTTCATTCTGGGGTCAAGACTCAAGTTCATTGTCCAAGGTCTTGCTATTTCTGCTGCCCTTGTCCGCAGATATGCTAAATTGTGAGGTACTGCTAAGTGTGATAAGGCTTCTGTGGTGTGAACAAATATTCATTAGGAACTTAACTGAAGCAATTGCTTCAGTTTAAATAGCTTATCAGCAATCCACTGAATGCAGATTAAGCTACTGATCCTGTGGTATGGTTCATATTGATGCTGAAGATACAGAATTTACATTATGAAATCTCCAGTCTTTTCATTCTTCTCCCCTTGCTGTGGAAAGTCTTTGCATCTTGAAAAGTACCCATCAAAACACCCCAGTTTTCTTAGTAAGCGTGCACTCCTCAGGATCTTCTTGCAAAGAAATTCCTACTGTTGCAGAAAACCTGTGTTGCAGGTATGCAAACTAAATGTGTGTATATAGTTAGGGAATTAGAGGTTGCTGTGTTGGAGTGTTGAGAAGACTGACAAATCAGGGAACTTTTAAACTCTAAGCTTTGCTAAATTCATTCAACAACAACATCTTTTGTGCAATGGCTAATTCTTACACATTGTTCATCATCATCACCGTGTGTACAGAACTGTTTGTCTTTAACAATCATAATCAGCAGTGAGTACACAATGCCACAGAGACGATGCCACACAGATGACACTGATAGCTGTGGTCCTTAGTGGTCCCTAGTCACGACAGTTGGGGTGATCAGGCATGAGAGCTCATTGATGAGAAGCCAGAAATGAAGTGGGCTTGTCTTCTTTCTTCTCTGATTTTTCTTGCTTATGCCTGATGGTTTATGCTATTTTCCCCTCTCAAAAAGGGAGGACTTGTCTGCTCTGGATACCACTTATTTTATTTTGTTTGTTTGTTTGTTTGTTTTTGTGTATTTGGCAGAATGTTCTGCTTATCTGCAGTGCCTTGTACTTATCTTATCCTCTGCCTGGCAACTTTTTGTTAGTTGGGTGCAGGCTACCTGCAACTACACCTATCTTTGGTATTCATTTGGCTCATGTACTTCAGCAAAATGCTTATACATTGCACCTTGTTGTGCCATGAGTGTTACAAAATACTTAAATTCTGCTGTTAGTTACACCATCCCTGTACATATTTGGGTTGAAGGTAAATTAATATTAATTGTATCTTGATTAATACATTTATAATTTCTAGGTGACATAGACCTCTGCTTTGCTACAGCTGCATATTTGCAATGTTGTCCACCTTTCTGACCTGTCTTCCCATGGCACAGCAGGCTTGTGGCCTTTACTCTCTTACTGTCTGTGGTGGTTTTACCACAGGGATATGGGCAGGTACCTGTCACGGTTGAATCTGTCACTGAACACTGGTGGCCACATTGTGTGGTGACCTTGTAAGACAGATGTATATTTTGTCAGCCTTTCCATGGCTATTTCTGCAGATACTAAATCTGCAGTCCCCTGCAGGGGAAGAAAAGGAACTGTATTCAATGACTAATAAGGCTCTTTATAACTCTGTTTTTTACCTCAAGGACACAGGATTCTTTACTCTTTCTAGTGAAAGTAAATGTGCAAAAAAATAAGGTCAAGGAGTGGGCCACTTCTCTGACAATATGATGTAGTGTCATTTGCAGAAATGATGCTTGGATTAACTGGTCAGTTTGTTGCCTCCCCTTTGAACTCACCATGTTCACTTTGATTTGGGAAGCTGTGTTCCTAGAGGACAGAAGGTTTGAAGAATGATAATCAGATCCTCCTTGATTCTGTCCCCAGTTCTGCTACCATCTTCCCTTGTGACCCTGAACAAACCGCTATGGACATTATTAAAATACTGGAATAATAGCAAGGAGAAAAAAAAGTTTTGTATAAAACATTGATTTTATCTTGGTATGGTTGGCATTCATTGAGATAATTACAGGGAAAACCATTGATTCTGAAGGAACCCAGCTATCCCAGTGTTCAGGAAGATGAGACTCTGGAGTGGTCTTCTGTCTGGTGCCGTGACCACACCACAGGTGGCCCACGGACATGAAAAGGTATGTGCTGCCCATGCTAGACATTTGATCTTCTAACAGCAGGTCAGTCCAATCCCCAGGAAGCCCTTGGCACACTCTTACTCCTAGCTTGTCCACATCCTCAGTTTACTCATGTAGGAGAAAATCTGACACCAGCTTTATAGGGAATGCTCAGATAAAGAAGACAGCTGTTGTTTTTATCTATGTAATCATTCTCCAGGGATAATGGAATGACTGAAATGTTAACCGAATCTTTGCTACTGTTCTCATCCTTCCTAACTGATGAGGTGATTTGTCATCAATGGCTCAATGAGCCAAGCCAGCATTCCTGGCCCAAGCTTTTCCATTTACCTTTTTAGCTAGTGAGGGAAAGTACCTTGGAATAGGAGCTTGCAACCAGCTAATGGAGTCCAAAGCAGTAGGGGTATTTACAACTGAGAAAAACAAAGTGAAAATGTTTGCCTTTGGGGAATGCAGTCATGGATCATATTGAGAACTTAGAAAATCCTAACCATGAATGCAAAGTTTGTTTAATTTAATGAAGTGTCAACCTATACAGTTTGCAAAGTGGTGCACCACCTCCTGGGCCCAATGGTACACTCATGACTTCTCCCTGTGATTTGGGCCTCATCGTATGGCTATATCAGTTTATTGAACTAGCCATTTATCTACTTAAATATTTAAAACATTCAATTTATTCTCCTTGGATCTATCTGACACTTAGAAAGAAGAAATTCTAGGATTTAAAATGTATGACTTGGCATGATTAAATGGTGAAATGAATAATGTTTTAATGAGTGATTGGTAATTATTTAATAATTAAAGAGCTCTTATGAATATTCTTGAACACCCTGTGGAAAAGCTAAATGGTATGCTGATTTCATCAAGCATTCAAATCAAATCAGGATTTATTTTTATAGGATCATTTTAAAGATAGTCTGCAGGAACATCACCACAATAATGCAAACAGAACAGAAAAGTAACTTGCTATAATACCTCTGCTTTTTTAGTATAAGATCTTGATTTTTCCATGCAAAATATTTTTATGCACTAATGGATTGCAGCTGAACTCTATTCCAAATGCCACAGCAGCCAGTCAGGTTTCATCAGCGGTTTAGTGATAGGTTAAGGGTGCGTCAGGTTTGGTTTGTAAACACAGATGAATGGTAGCTTGTTGCTGCAGTGAGAGCCGTCCCATTCACCCCCTCCTGGAAACAAAGACCAAGAGCGATCACAAAGGAAAGCCAGAAGATGTGATAAGAGAACTGTTTCACTCCTGACATGAAATCATTCAACCTCAGCTCAGCCTCTGGAAATCTAATTTTATTTTCATTTGTGTTTCCGTAGTATGTACATTGCAGGTTTGGGCAACATTTTAGTAAGATGATGTTTTTTCTAGCTAATCCTGGAAATAGTCATCCCACTGGGATGGCAGAGGTTCAAGAGCAAAGTAAACTACGTGAGTCATAAATCATCTCAGGTTTTCCTTACCTCCAATATTGAGGGTCAGGCAAATCTTTATGTTAAACAGCCGGTTAATTAGTCTTCTAAAAGAATTAAAAATGGCTGACAGAGGCCTCTGGATGAAGGTTGTCAGAGATCCATCACTCCATTTAAACAATGACCCCTGCAGACAAAAAAATAACTCCAGAAGTTTCATGGGAAATGCAGGTTGCTGTTAAATTCTAAAAGCAGTTTGGTACACTTTTATATTTGCTGCAATGGAAGAAGGACTGAATGGGGGCCCTCTTCCACATGGATGTTGAAACAGTTATTGCTTGTGGGGATATCATTGTTCTGTAGAGCTGCCTGAATAATTAATTTTTAATTCCATATTAGATTAATTTCACCTCATCTTCTCTTCATGAATTGTCCTCAAATAAACTGTAATTTTCTTGAATATATTTGTTATTCAGAATTGACTATAGCCCTCATGAGTAATTCATTGCAGGTAGGTGACATTCAGAATTTGAGGCATTCAGGATGGACACACAGGTCATCGATGTGCCCTGTTACATGTGTAAAACTTACAGAATCAAGTTTCTACTTCCAACATGCGCTTACAAATCTGAAATTCACTTGCTTTTACTAATTTTACTTGTTTTAAATTCACCATATCAGCAAAAGCTCTGGTAGATTCATTGTCTGTAATATTGGTGGGAAGACACTCTGACTGAATTCATTAAAAGAATCTGAATGAATATATCCATCCAAGCCTTTTATAACACCAAGTCTAGTCTACTGACCTGACATTCTGCCAAACAGGGATTAAACAGAGAACTTATTGTCCACCACCCAGTGGTGGAGTTATCAACTTCTTTGAGATTTGAGCCTCAACTCTCTTTCTTCAGGTGGAATATAATTGGGATATGATGTCGGTCAGAGTTTATCACTTCACCTTTTTTGCCTCTAGCTCCCATCTTCCTCTACCCCAGCCCCCCAGATCACTGAAAGATAAAAAGCATGAGTTTTTGATACCTCTTTAGTTTTGCTGAGACTGAAAAGATTTGCCATGGCTACAAAGGGAAGCTATTGCCTTGAAAACAAAAACTTTTTTTTATAGTAGAAATTTTTGATCACTTGAGTAATAAAGTTCTTTTGACTGATGTTTGTTTCATTTGTGGTCCTGGCACACTTGCCTTTTCGTAAGTTCCACCTGTCCAGAACTGTGTTTCCTTTTGTTCCTGAGAAAGTTTACAAAGGAATTCATTCTCTTCTTCACTGGTGATGCTGGTTAGGTGACCTCCTGCTCTTTCAGTCCAACAGGTTTTCTGCACAGTAGAGAGAGTTAAACATGGGAGATATAAAATGGCTAGAGCTTTCTGAATAAGAGTTGAGCAAAGAAAAATGTGGAATAAATGATTAGTGGATGGAAAGGGACAGAGCAATAAGAGAAAGTCCAAGAAAGGAAAATCTAATAGGAGGGGAAATATGAAGTGACAGGGAAATCCACTGAAAGTTTGCAGTTTCAAAGGAAGAGAAATCAAAGATGAAAAAAAAAAGAGAAGAACAGAGAGAAGGAAAAAAGAGAAGAACAGAGAGAAGGGATGCTCAAAAAATAGTAAAAGCCTGAACGGTGGGGTCCAAGTGAGTGGTGCCTGTAGTGTTACCAATTACACAGGCTTTCTGTACAGCCAGTAGAGAACAAGAGGTATCTCCAGACTGTCATACACCCAGTGTAAGAAAGGCATTGAGGGGAGCTAAGATGAAGTGGCTGTTGCTAGAGAGACCCCACTGAACAGCACAGCCTAGGTACCTCCACTTTTTTGACAGCTAAAGTCAGGCAAAATGAACCTTACAACAAAGAGAAATACAAAAAGACAGATGAGCAGAAATGGAGATTTCAGAAGAGCTTGTCCAAAAGGATGCTATTTATGATGCTTCTTTCTTGTTTCCCCTGCCGGGTGGGGAATGGAGTAGACAAGAACAGTTCCCACTCTGAGTCTCTCCAAACAGACTGGGTCCTCAAGAGCTTGCTTTTGCATTTGGTAGGGAAGGATACATTTGCCTGCACCTTGAAGCAAGAACACTCTAGCTAGTGTTTAGTACTGGTGTTTAGGCTCAGGGGAAAACTCTTCCCTCCATCCTGAGGCATTTAAATTTCATACACTCTTTTAGACATGGCTCAAGAGGAATATGGCATGCCAAGGCAAACATTTATGGAAATGTTTGTGTTTGGCTCCTGAAAGATACAGCAAGTATCAGGTGCAGGGCTTCAAATTAGTGGGCTCACCTGACATCATCTGAACAGGTAGCAAAGTGAAGTCAGAATGTCTTTTAGGAAGTATCACTTATGAAGTGGAAAAAGGGTTCACTGTTTACAAGAGGTTTGATGAATCACAGAGGTCAAAGACAGTAGAGATGATGCTGTGAGCCATGTGGGGAACAGAGAAGGAGAAACCCCTCAACTATAACCCTTCAGTTTGGTGTCCTCTTACACTCAAGGATCCCCAAGAACCACCTTGACTTCTCTTCACTGGTATATTATAAATACCTCATTTTACAGCATGAGGAAAACAGACCCCATGCTCAAAAAACTTAACATAAGAAGGGAGGCATGAGAAATAGCAACTCCAGACGGTCCAAGTTCCAAGCAGAAGGTAGTTCATTGCAGGAGCATGTCCTGTGGCATGGCAGGGTACAGCTAACTTCATCAGCAGCACTGAGCTGAATATCAAATACTTTTGGTCAACACTGATACACGACAGAAGAAGCAGCAAGGGAGGAAAAAAGAGTCAGGTACAAGAAAGATATCTGTGGGAAGCAGAGAAGAAATGATGAACACTACTGTTTTGAAGAAGCTGGTACCTCAGCTTGGGTCCATGTCATTCTCTTTTGAATAAACCTGTAACAGCGGCCTTTGTAACTAATCCAGCCTTTCTGACATGGGCTTCGGCAGATCTGTTTTGCGGATGAGTCTGGGAGAGATGGATTAGGAATTACGTTTTGTGCAGGATTATGTCTGTCAGAAATTTCGAGCAAGTCATTGTGATGCTGGCCTATAGTGTTGTCAACACCTGAAAGAAACATAGAATAAACCCAAAAGAAAAGTCTCACTCATCTTTCCAGGAGAGAAAATATTATCTCTTGATTCAACTAAGCTGAGTTCAGCATTTCACAGGGACATTCAGTAAAGTGAAACTACAAAATGAAGGGCAAATACTAGATACTCAGGGTCTGGCTTTTTTCCTCTTCTCTTTCAAAAAAAAAAAATAATAATATGTTTAAAACATCAGCATATGAAGAGCACTAATTTAAGAGTCAGATGCCATTTAGGTTATAAGCAGAATGAGTTTGCTGCTGTCATTACAAGGTCCAGTGGGTGCAGCTGTGCTTCAGCAATCCATTTCAATGTGTGGTGCAATGCATCACATTTGTGGATTCTGCTCGGGATCTGCCCCCTGGAGACACAGCAGCAGGTTTGGCAGGCCAGCTCGGAAAGGTGTGTGGGCCTTTGTGGATTCCCAGGAGTCATCAGCATGTGGTTTGGCTGGACTGGAGAGTAGCATATTAGTCAGTCTGTGCTGGGGAGAGCCTGTCTCTGCAATAGTAATAGGGATTTCAGGCTGGTGCATCACATTACTTTAGAGGAGAACAAAATACATCTGTCAGACCTGAATTAAGATGGATTTTGTTGAAAGATCTTGGAATTGATTTCTTTCCAGTTTCTTTCTTGGTAAGTAGTCAGCACAGTTGGGTTCAACTTACAAAATATCATTGATTTCTCTCCCCAAACCACAGATGATTCAGCTTGTAATTTCCTCTACAATTATAGAGCAGGTCTCCTTAGAAACTGCTTGTATCTATTCAAAGTTTCATCTTGTGGAAACCACATTTCCCCTCTCTTTGGACAGATGTGCTTGGCACTAGTCCAGACAAAAAGAGGAGGAGGAAGGTATGATAAATATTCTCCTCCTTCCATTCCCTCTTTTCTGCTTCCTGAAAGGAGATTCACAGCTTTACAATTTCAGCTCTCTCTAAGAGAGATCTTTTGGATCTCAGGCCATCCCAAGTGGTGGAGCTGGCTATGGGGTTATGCTCATTCCTCTGCAACACATGTGGCCAACGTGTTGCACAGTCTTTCTCCTCTAAGACAGAACAGGGCACAAAAGACTGGCCATGTCTTTTCTACCCTGATACAGTGTCATGCTACCAAAGCCTAGCCCAGCCAAGCTGATTGCACAATTGGCTCTGCCTTGGCCGGCAGTCATACATTGCTCCTTCAACAACACATAGGGGACGTCTCCACCTTCTCTTGGCATACCCTGTGGCCCTCAAAGTAACCCATGCTCTTGCAGGCAGTCCCTGTCATGGAAAGAGCTTGGCTGCTGGGTTTGAGAGAGAGGGTCAGATAAACCACAGGATCTGGCTTGGACAGATAAATCATAGGAACTAACGACAGTTTGCGGAGCTTTGCAAGAAGGAAGCTTGCACTGGGGCAAGGTCACACACAGAGTGTCTCTAACCTCTGGTTTCTCCTCAGTACTTTTCTGAAAAGGTCAAGATGACTTTAAATTCATTTTGCATTTAGAAAAATACCTTGGATCTCCTGCCTTAATGATTGCAAAGTAGGTCTGTGCTGGCAACAGAGGCAAAAAGCTGAAGCTAGGAGGCAGATTAATTTTTTACAGCATCAGAAAGAAAACTGAGGCACGTTACACTCACCTTCTGAGCTGGAGAGGACCAAAGCTCCAAAAAGCAGGAAAAAAAATGGATAGGACATTGTCAGGAGGCCTGGTATTCCCGCTACCTGTGACCTGTAAAGAGCAGAAGGTGTTCATTTCGGTACTTAAAAGTTGATGGAAGCTGGGAACTGGAAAGATCTGCTACCACATGGAAGAGGCTTGCTGCAATGTATTTTACTTGACTGGGAAGAGTGTGCATATGAGGTGGACTGAGGACTGGCTGAACTGTGGAGCTCAAAGCATTGTGGTCAGTGGCAAAAAGTCCAGCTGGAGGCAAGTGACCAGCAGTATGTCCCAGGGGTCAATACTGCTGCCAATACTGTTTAAGATCTTTGTTAATGACCTCTGTGATGGGACACAGTGTACTGTCCGCAAGTTCACATATGATACAAAACTGGGAGGTGTAGCTGACATGCTATGTGGTTGTGCTGCCTTTCAGAGGGACCTCAACAGGCTGGACAAATGGGCAAACAGGAACCTCATGGAGTTCAACAAAGCAAATGCCAAGTCCTGCTCCTGGTGAGGAATAACCCCAGGCACCAGTATAGGCTGGGGGCCAACTGACTGGAAAACAGCTCTGCAAAGAAGGGCCTGGTGGACAACAAGCTGACTGTAAGCCAGCAATGTGCCCTAATTGCCAAGCACAACAGCCTCCTGGGTTGCATCAGAAAGGGGGTAGCTAGCGGGTTGAGAGGGGTAATCCTTCCCCCCCTGTTTAGCCCTGGTGAGACACTTCTGGAGTGCTTGATCCAGTGCTGGGCTCCCCAGTACAAGACAGACATGGAGTGAGTCCAGCAAAGGGCCATGGTGATGATTAAGTGACTGGAGCACTTTTTGTATGAGGCTGAGAGAGCTGGGACTATTCAGCCTGGAGAAGAGAAGGCTCAGGGGGATCTTATCAATCTACACAAATATTGGAAAAGAGGAAGCAAAGAAAATGGAGCCAGGCTCTTCTCAGTAGTTTGCAGAGACAGGACAGGAGGCAATGGGCACAAGTTAAAATACAGGAAACTCCATTTAAACACAGCAAAAAAACTTTTCTACTGTGCAGGTGTTCAAATACTGGCACAGGTTGCCCAGAGTGACTGTGGATTCTCCATCCTTGGAAGCATACAAAGCCTGACTGGACACTGCACTGAGCAACCTGCTGTAGCTGACCCTGCTCTGAGCAGGGGTTTGGACTACTTGATCTCCAGAAGTGCCTGCCCACCTCAACTATTTGACATGGTTGTATGTGAAATCAAAAAACTGCAATAATTTGGTTACACGTTGTTGTGGGTTTCTACTCTTATTTTCTGGGGTTCCTTTGTTGAAAGTATATAAATGTCTTCAGAACCTAAATGCTATTCCTAGGCAACCTGCTCTGGGTGTCCCTGCTTGAGCAGGGGGATTGGACCAGATGACCACCAGAGGTCCCTTCCAATCTCAGCCATTTTGTGATTCTGTGATGCACTAGCCAGAAAAAGGCAAATTTCTGAGGTGTTTAGTGATCTTGGGTGGAGAAGATCTAGGGAGGATTTTCAAAGGTGCTCTTCTGACTCCTTTGTGTCCTGTTGGAAGTGCACCCTTTCAATCCACCTTGTCCTAGCTTCTCTCTGTTTACTCTGGTAATTTTCCTGCTCCTTGGCTTACATCATTTGTGGTAAAATCATTACCTCTGCATCACTTTAGGATGTGGCTCAGCCCACCAATCAAGATTTCAATTTTTGTTAGATTTTTCCCCATTTTTCAGCATAGATTTTCCCTTTCCAAATTGTCCTGTTTCTCATGACAGAGAAACCCAGTCAGGCTTCCTTCCTTAATCAGGCTCCTCCCTTCAGTGCACATATGAAGAATTAATTATCCTCCTCCCCTCCCTACTTCTTCTCTTTTTTTTTTTTTTTGCCAAATTTCACATTTCCACTTTTTGTAAATCAGCTCTGAAGAGTATGAACAGAATGTAAGAGAATGAACACAAAACATTCAGGCATTTGTCGGGGATGACTTGTGGGGAAGGTGTCATGCAGTTGCTTTGACAGAATTAAAAGGACACCTCCAGAGCTACTGTAATGTATACACATAAGGATGCAGTAAATAAGGACAAAACAGATGCAGGGTTGAAAGCAGCAGCAGAAGGGTGAATTTCATTCATTCAATACTATGAGCAAAAAGAAGAATAAATGTGAAAGTAAATGCTATTGGTATGACAAATGGAGAGATTTTGATGGACTTCAGATAGCATTAATAGAAATCACTCAGTTAACTCTAACATACAACAAATCAAATACAGTCACAGTTTGCCCATATTTTGACCTTCATTGTGCCACAAAAAGAAAAACCCTGGAGTGATTTCATTTCAGTCCTTACAGTGGCTCTGGACTGACACCTGAGTAAAAGAGACTGAAATCATACCTGTTGTGTGGAAAACTTACATTTGTAGTGGTAGAGAGATAGAGAAGGCATAAGGTACAGATAACATATTAAAGCAATACCTCCATAGGACAGAAAGCGGCAGGTATGTATAAACATGTTTCTATATATTATACACACAAAAGTGTATGTATACATGTGTTGATGCATACTTACATGCACATATCTACAGACACATAAAAACACATAACAGCTGTGCAGCAGTATTAAAAATGTGCAATGTATATTAAAACCCACCACCTTGTTAATAAGCAGAGAGAGATCTAAGAAAAAATATGGTAAAAAAAGAGAGAGATACCACTTTTATGGATGTGTGCTCTTCTTCCCTTTAATTCCTTACTCCTCTTCTCTTCAGGGGGAGAAATCTTTGTCCTTCAGGTATTTATATTATGCCAACTTTTGCTAGTGTGGTTCTTCGCTCTGGCAAATGAAACCACCTCCAGTATTATCCCTGACAGCTTTTGTTGTGGGAGTGCTTTCCCTCAAACACAGGTGGGTGGGATCTGGTCTTCACTATACCTTTGTGTACATTGGTTGAAGTGTCTTTGTGTATCAGGCCCCTAATCTGAAACACACCCTTAATCAGAACAATTAAGTGAGAAATCACACGGGTCCAGAGGGTGAATTTCTGTCTGACTATGGGAGACTCAATGAGGGGATGAGAGGCCTCCACTGAAATATCAGCACTAGACGCAACCCCACCACCAGCCAGCACTGTAAAGTTGTTTTCAGAGGCTAAACAGGTCTGTGCATAGAGATTTCACTTTGTGCAATTGTGTGTGTGTGTGTGTTGTGGACAGATGCCTGCTCATCCATGTTTCAGCTGCAGGGCAACACCTAACAGGGACTTTGCATAAACTATCCCTTCGGGAGAGGATTTTTACGTAAGACCAATATTGAGGTTTGCTGGTAAACCAATGTTATGGGACAGAGCTGAGAAGCTTTTCAAGCTCTATTAAATGTACAGAGGCTCCTACCCATTTCTTAAATCCTGCTCAAACATCCTTCTGTACAACAAATAGCTTTCCTGGTGCCTGAAAAAGGCACTGACGCATAGTACACATTTACTCTGATGCACTCATTTAAAATCCAAATATTTAGTAAAGGGGCTGAAATGACCTCCATTCTTCCTTTATACAAATACAGGCTTATCACCACTAGGCCCAGAGAAATCTGTTCCTTAAAATTGCTCTTGACTCTTCATTGGATGTGGGATATATTTTTATGAGGATGCACTTTTCACAGACACCACAGACTGGAATCCAGGTTTTCTTAAGACAGGTGGTATGGTTGGTTTTCAAGAGCTTGCTCAGCAAACACCAAGATCCAAGTGTCCAGCACTTCTTGGACACTCTTGGAAGACCACTTGGTAGGTGCCTCTTACAAACAGTGCAGGCGAATGAGATCTAAAAACACATCAGAAAACACTTTTTAGGGGAGTTTCTTTATGTACGGACTGCAAAACTGCACTTGACTTCAGAAAGCAGCTTCATCTTGCTAGCAATACAATGCAAGATGTGTTCTCTGTCTTTTGTGATGGGCAGCTACGGATGAGGATTATTGTGCTAATCCTGCAGAACAAGGGGAAATAAGTGGCCACTTTTCTGCCCTCTCTTCAGTCTCATCACAAAATATTTGTAAAATAAGTCATTTCTGAGTACTTGCCATTTACAAAACAGCAGTCTCTCCACTACAGCTAGATGCATAATTCCTACAGGTGCCGACACATTTCATCACCTCTTTTGTGTTCTCGTTGAATAATCTGTGAATTAACTGTGATCATCCCCAGAGCATTCATTACCTGGTACTATTCACTGCACACTTTTGACAAATAATCCCTGGTTTGTCAGCTCTTTGTCAACAGCCGTATCCCAAATATTCATGCAGATGCATAAGCCATGTTGTATATGCATTTCTCTTGACTCAATGAAATTAATTCTCAGCAGTAAGGTTTCAGAATGTGAATTTAAAATTTGATTTCTATGAATATCTTGCAATACTTATTGGAAAGTTACTGTCTCATTTGCTCATTTGCTACTATATTTGTGGTAAATTCATACAGAAGGTTACAGGGGTTCTAGGGTCACATCTAAAAATATGATTTTTAGATTTTCAAGATCTTCAGCAGATTTTAGAGCCCATAACACCCTGATGAAAATCAGTGGGACACTGCAATTCCATTCCATTCCATTCGGACATATCTGAATTTTCTCCCCTCTGCCTTATCAGCACAGCTGAAGCTGACTTGCTTAAATCACAAAACATTTTCATAAGATTTATCTAGGTCTGTTCTTTCTGCCTTCATGAAGATGTCTGTTTGCTGTCTGGTTCTCATAGCATGGACATGTTCTGCTTCCCAAAACCCCTGCCTGATGTTAGGATGCATGATGCTACTCATTTGCACTCCAGCTCTCAGCAGCCCTATGCATCCATGCTGAAATGGTTTTTGAAGGGGTTTCACTGGGAGAGTCAGAGCAGTCAGATGCATTGCAAAACAGCAAAGATGTGGTCATCCGAAAGAAACAGCAGTGCAATGGCCAAGGTTGTGCAAAACACTTAGATCAGTTTCCAGAGCTCTCTGTCACACCTTCTGTCTCTTCTTCCTCTACTCCTGTGTTGCTAGGATATTTGTCCACAGAATGGAAATAATACTGTTCCTGGAGAGAAATGGAATTTAATATTAATACTATCTCCTGTGGAAAAGTGAAGGGTGAGTCAGAGCTGAATTGAGTTTGTTTTATATATGAAGACTTTCATTCCACAAGATAAGTTAAAGCACAACACTGTGAATTTAATGCTACCAACTCCGGTGTCTGTGTAGGCAAACACAGCAGGCTTCATGCATTAAGCAGCAACATGCCATTAGGAGCAGTTTCACTAACAAAGAAATAGGGGAGAAATGCTCATCAGAGCCTTTCTCTGTGGGCAGTATTTGATATAAGTGCTACAAGGAGCTTTGAATGCACACATGAAATCAGGTAGGATCACCTCAATTAAATGGACTCAGCTTTCCCCTCTGCCTTTCCAGTCTTCAGTGGCTTCCCATTTCTTTATATTCCTCCTCAAAATGCAGCTTTCTCCTCTCTTCAGCAGTGACTTCTGTGTCCTTGCTGCCCTTCTTATTTCCAGACAAAACAGTATAATACAATTTTAAATGTTGGGATTTGATGATTCAAAGCTCAAAGCAAGCAACTTTGTCTCTTTGTTCAATTATGAAAACCACCTTCCCCTTCAGTGACCTTTCTGTCATCTCTCACTGTATTTGTCCTATGTCCTGCCATATCCTGATAATATGTCCTGCCAGATGCAGTTATAAGGAGCTGGTGCTTCCCCACACTTCAATTCCCTGTGGGGAAGGAGGTATAAGTAAATAAGGATGTCAGGATCTGTCTCTGAGATTGTCAGCTGGGCAGAGATAAGTATTTTCTCTGAAAACCGCTGTAAACTTCCCCCATGGAAAATAAGGATGTAAACTATAATTCATTTCAACTCTGTACCACAGAAAAAGAGAATCAGAAGGAATTAAGAACTGAGTCTGTCCTATGGTGGTTTTTAAGGGGTGCCAGTTGGTAACTCCCAAGATAAAGCTAGTTTTAGCTAGTTTGTGTTCTTCTCTTCCCAGATGATCTGATCCTGTTCCTGGTGTGCACAGTGACCATGGTCCTGTTCTCCTTTCTGCCTCACTGTAGGGATCACAGCCTGGATCTATTTAAGGTAGGGACAAGCATTTTGCCACTTTTTTCTCTCAAACACTGCTTTCCCCCCTCCCTTATATCTCTGTCAGTTCTTACCTCATGACATGAAATAAAACCAGTCATCCTCCTTTTTTTTTGGCCATTTATCTGACCCTGGTGTTAATTGTGAGAAAAAATAAATGAGTTGAAAGATGTGAGGCTGTTGTCAGGACTCTGTTGCTGTATGACATCAGATGAATATGACACACTTGGGACGTCAGCCCCAGAGACTGCATTGTGCTTCATTACAATCTGGCAAACACAGCAAGGAAGTCTTACCAAAGTTCAGGCATGTAATGACTAGATTACACCAAATAATAATAAAAAAAATCAGACACAACCTATTCTGTAACTAAAAATTGAATACATGTTCAAGAGGAGATAAACTAGGGTAATGACAGGCAATTGTTGCTGATCTATTTTGAACTGAGCTATTTCAGTGCTGTTGTCTTGTCCTCACTCCTTCCCCATCTGTCCTGTGCCTGTCAACACTTGTGACTTCCCTCTAAAAAGGCTGCCGACCCATTTTCACTTCGGCTCTGCCCTGCCCTCCTTGCTTTAAGTCTTGGGACATTCACTGCCCTACAGTGAGCAGCCTGGATGGGCTGAAGCAGAGCTTTGCTGTGGGCAATACACTTCACAACAAGGTTAGTTTGCCCTGGGCTGTAGGCTGACCACTTCTGGTAGCCAAAGCCCCTGAAGCAACCCTGTGCAGCTCTGCATGCTGGTGGACAGATATCTCCACCTGGTCAAACCTCGTCAAATGAGAGGCCACTGTTACTTCTGAGATGCTGCTCTCCCTATCTGTGGCCAGTCACAGACAGACATAAAGGAAGGGGGAGAGAAAGGACAACCAAGCTGGGGAAAATATGGTGCTCTGTTGATACTTGCAGGATCCAAAGCAGATGGTCAGTCACAGATGGATGCTTTGGGCTGGCAGGTCAGCTGCAACAGCTATCACTCTGGTTGCTGGCTCCCTTCCCCAGTTAACTCTGTGGCCTGGTCAGCTCCCTTTCTCTCTC
>VXAA01003938.1:364852-396124 GCA_013399115.1 Anseranas semipalmata
TCTTTCCCAGTCTGGGCAGATCTGGATAGCTCATAACATCTCAGCCTGTTGGCTGCAGTACTGTTGGTCCCGACTCAGCTGAAAATCTGAGCGTGAGACTGAAAGAAAGGGCAGCTGATGGAAGATGAGCTTTGAGGGCAGGGGAGACAGGAGGATTGTATATTTGTTGGTCATTGCCCATGCAGTGGATGCGGTCAGGAAGAGCTCCAGTGGGCATCTCCTGGTGCTATTGTGATTCCCCAGGTTCAGCAGGGCTTTGTTGCTGGAATGGAGAAGATACAGACGGACTCCTGCCCCTTCTAAAAGTCCTCCTTCCCTCCCCCACCTAATTCCTTTTTTTTTTTTTTCTTTTAAGATGCAAGAAGGGAGATGAACTCATCCCTTCATTATCTTATCCCATTACTTTAGGTGTATCTTTTAATTAACTCATTTCTGACTCCAAGCAATCTCTACACATTCCTTGGGCTTTTCCAGCTGGAGGGTTTTATTGGTGTAATTGAATCTCCTTGTCCTCCTTTTGCATCTTTGCCATCTATGCTTGGTGTTCAAGACTAACAGAGTATTTATAAATCTGTGTACACTTCCCAGGTTTGCATTCCTAACTACTGTAAGCCAGCAAAGCATGTCATTACCATGCTTGCCCATAGAAGTCAACAGCTGAATTTAAGGAACACTCAGCTTTATTAGCTTTACTGACATTAATAAAAATTGGCAAAAATGCTTTACAGCCTTCTTCTTCCTGGCCTCATCCTTGGGCTTGTAATCCCCAGCAGGTGAAGAGCTATGTTGACATGACTGTACATTGAGACTGGAGCTGCCATTTTTCAGGCTGTTGCCATCCGCCACCCCAAAGTGCTCATCATTTTGGAGGTAACAAAGGGGATCTCTAACAAGCATTTTTTCATGGAAATATGCTCTTTGTGGTTTTAAATGGTTAAAAATGTTCCAATATATCCTTCACTGTGTACTTTTCTTTCTTGTTTTTATTCTCTGCTTTGTTTAATAAAATCCCCCTGCAAGAGAACAGTGGAAGCAGAAAAAAAATAAAAAAATAAAAAAATAAAAATGAAAAGCCATTTCAAAGCCATGTGAAATTACTTTTGAATCAGATGCAAATTCAGTCCTATTGTTCACAGATTGCAGTGTGCTGTCTTTCTCTGACAGGACCTGAAGCAAGGGCAGAAGTGCTGTCTCTACAGCACCATGAAACTTTATGACAGCAAACCTATGAGGGAAACACTGTACCACCACCACGTGCTCAACCTCCAGCGGCAGAGCTCACTGGGTAAGTGCCTGCTGGCACTGTTATGCATATCACTAACCTAAAGCAATTGGAGCCTGGAGGATAATGCAGGCATTGGAGGGGGTTATGAGAGGAGGTTTATGGGCTGTGCAGTCACCACACACACACATCTAAACACACACATGCTAGGAACAATTCAGGAAGCTTATGACCATTGAACTGTGCCCTTCTCAGTAGAAATTATGACCATACCAACAGGTACAGACAATATACTTCCTGCTTTTTATGTGGACTTTTTCACTGAGAAAGTGCCTGTCCTTTTCTCTAGGCACTAGCCATAGAAACATTAAATGCAGACAGCTGGAGAGTAAGTGCACAGATGGGCTATTGGTCCTGTCCATCCACTTGCTTGGTAGCCATGGTGTCTATTCAGACTTTATGTGTTTTGTCTCCATGCTCTGTAGCTCAGTGAAAGTAGGGAATCCTGGGCTTTGGGGTACTGTTAAAGTAGGGTTGCAGCCTTTTCCTGAAAAAGCACTCCCAGCAGAACCTCCTGGAGATATGCAATAGCATTCCCAAGTGTAGCGTGAGTTCAGCTAATACCAAAGACTTTGGTATCATGCAGAAATGGCTGGGTCCTACACAACTGAAGATTATTGTAGGACAAAATCAACATCAGTTGAACCATTTAGATTTCTAGGAGGGGATGTTGGTCTATAGTGCACTGAAAGAAAAGGAGAGATGCTGAATGTTGCCAAACAGTTTCCTCCTCCTGGTTGGGCCCTTAACCCTGATATTTCAGACAGGCTGCTGCTCTCACTGATCCCAGCAGAAGTAGTGCCACAACACCGGGATGTGCTGGCTGCTTACAGAAGGCTCAGCAGCTCCAGCTTTTAATTGTGGATGGTACCTTCAGACTCCATCATTCACACTTGGCAAAGGCCAATCAGTTTTACAGCCTTCTGCTGTTGTGACCAGTGCTGCTGTGTGTGTGGTTCAGCTAGCTTTTATGTGCTGCAGGAGGCTTCTCCAGCACAGGCTCTCACCTCTGCAACCGTTTTAGTGATATGCGATAGATTTATTTCCATCTTCCCCACCTGTTATCCAGGTCACATTACACAACAAGAAGTTAGGTTTTACACCTCCTTCCTGGACCAAGCTGGTGAGAGATCCTTCGGAAAGGTCTCAGCTAGAAAGAGCATCTCAATTGAAAGTGTTCAGCTGGCTCTGAATGGGATGGATTGTGCAGACATAAAGATCTTAGGCAAACAGATGTCTGAGAACTGTTAGCTTCTTTCTGATCATCACTTTCTGTTGGGGTCTTACTCTGTTTCTAGTTAATGTAATATTAATGTGGTATTAACCTGTATTATCTCCCTCTGTCCTACCATCATCCAGGAATTCATGTAGGTTAAGTCCTACCAGGCGGACATGGTGAATTCTTGTCCTTTACATCCATACTAAATTATTAAAATGTACCTCAGCTTATAAAAGCTGAGGTAAACCTTATTTAAAAAAAAAAAAAAAAGATTGAATCCAGGTTGTTGTTTTTGAACTATGGGTAGATATGAGCAAAAGGGGAACAGACAGATTTGTGACAGGAACAGTCCGTGAATGGTTTACAAAAGACAGCATAAAACTGTTCCCATCTGGCCATGGTGATGATTTAAGCTGGGAGTTTCAAAGGCACCTGACGTAGTGATGTGTCCAAAGCCAAAACGCTTTGTCAGATTTCCAAACTTTAATGTGGGATGAAGAGCATCACTGCATGGACCACATCTGAAATGCTCCACTCTGCTAACTTTCTGGGTGTTTTGCTGACCAGCTTTATTCTTGTTTTGAAGGAAAATGACTTGAACGGAAGCAGTGTTTTTGCTTTCTCTCTGCTCTCCCAAACATCTGTAGCTGTAGCAGTACTTCAGTCTGCTTGTTCCCATTTCAGAACCTTCAACATGTGTCAGCATGTCTACTTGGGCTTGGAAGGGAGATAGACGTGTTAACGAGCTGTTCTGCTGCTCCATTCTCTGGAGACCTTTTGTCCTTTTAACAAAAACTAAAAAAAAAAATATGGGTTTCTACTTGAAAAAAATAAATAAATCATAGAATAGTTTAGACTCTTCATTCACTTCTGAAGCCTTAGACAGTAAGAGACCAGTGATCTTATCATATGCTTGGACCCCCTGAAAAACACATCAGCCTGCCTAATGCTCTTGAAAAGTGATAAGGATGGGGATGAAGCAAAGGAACCCTACACTTAGGTGAGGTTTCAAACCTTCTCTCAGTGTTGGTATGTACCCTCAATGGATTGATAAAGCATGTTGGGCTTTAGTGTCATAAAAGCCAGCACTGCTGATGGCTTTGTTGTTTTTGAACTACGAGAGGGACATACGTAAGGGTTGGTGGCACTATCTGGCACCTTTTCTGGTGGCACCTTTTCTGCAAAGTGACCGGTCCCAACTACAGTTAGTCAAGAAGTTTCCATCTGGGTTGTTTTCAAAGAAAAAATGGGGTTTCAACTAAAAATGCCCTCAGTTTTTCAAGGAAAATCTTTGACCTGGGAGGTGTAATCCAACCACTAATCTTAGCTTATATGGGAGAATAGTGTGTAATACACTATTATAATACAGACAAAATCATCCATTTGGGCCTTGACATGACAAAGCTTTAGATGTAATTTTCCCTCAAGAAATGTAGAGGCTTGGGTTGAAAATGAGGCCCAGCTTTTTAAATCGAAAAATTAATACTTTCCAAAAGAGAAAAATAAATTCTTAACAATTCAAATTGATTGCATAGTTGCTAAAAACACCCTCTCCCCAAAACCAAGATAGCTGCGAACACATGCGGGAGTACTTTCATACACCGTGCTGACAACCTAATAAAAATATTTACTTACATTGACTTTGATTCAATTAGTGATTTATTCTAATTATCTGTCAGAAATTAACTACCTTTCCTTATTAGACCCTAAACAAAATAAATTTAATTTAATTCCCCTGACTTGAATAACTCACAGGGGGAAATTGTGTGAAGACCTGAATACCCTGTTCTTCCTGCTGAGGGGTGCTGGCTGCTCAGCACCTTGCAGGATGAGGCCTTCTAAAGGCTCCCTCTCTGTGGGCTTGCTCTGCATCTCCCCAGCCCTTGAAAGGATCACAGAGACGTGAAGGGATAATGAAGTCTCTGTCTGTACAATTATAATGGATTACTAAAAGTATCAGAGTTGCTGTAAATAAATCATTATATCAGGCTCATTTAGCCTGATTCCTACCCTCAGATGGCTTGTAATACAATCCCAGCTCTGAAAGTCAGCCATTCCTTCGCAATTAGATTTATCGCTAATCAGAAATGGAAGCTATCCTGCCAGCTCTGAATTGTGCTTGGAAATGCAGAGTCATGCTCCAACCTCAATGTTGTATTTATTCATTTACTTAAATCTAAAAAAACACCCATCTGCAAAGATTTAGATGGCCTAACTATTAATTAAAACTTAGAGTGGCCACCTAAAAACATGCAGTGCCCACATTAACCCAGTCATCTAATAAATCATAGCAGCAGAAAAGCTCCTTTCACCTCCGTGTCTCCTGGCAACACACCTTCCACCTTCCTCAAAAAATCAACTCCAGGGTTTACAGCAATTGCACCCCTACAAGACACAATTGTCCCTTTCCACAAAGGAAAGGCACACAAGAAGGGAGCCAAGGATTTGTCATGACTTGGGCCAGACCCACGCTGACTGTGCCTGGGGCAGAGATCTCACCCAGCTGGTGGGATTTTGTGTCCTGGAAGGTCTAAGGTCACTCCTAATTCAGGGCCAAATTCCCATGCAGAAGAGAATAAGATCCTTCTCCCCCACTGCTAAATATGCCCACAAAATTGCCGCTAAACAAATTCATCTTCTGCAAATATATATGAGGCCAGGATACCAAACGACATATTGTGTGGGTGGATGTAAATAAAATCCCTTTACCATTGCAATCTAGCCATCTCTTGGCAGCCATGGCAACTGAATAGCAATACTCAGATTCTGTCTTTGGTGATACAGCATATAGGTTCGTATAATACAACACAGGATAAGTTTACACTGAGTTTCACACAAGGAAGCAAAAAGGTAATATTGTATTAGTTAGAGCTACAGTAGGAACCAGCTGTGTGTGGGAGGAGACATCTGAATATGACCAGATTATATTTTGTAGTTTAATCTCTTTACTGCCTCACAAATAGATTTAGGTGTCAAAATACTCTTTGAAATTTCCTTAATGAAATTGCTCCTCAGTGAAATTCAGTTCAATGAGCAGCACTCTGCCAGTCTGCATACACAATCTCCAAGGCCCCTTTGAAGACATGAAAGTATTTTTCTACCACTGTGTGACCTCATGAAAAAGTAATAGCAGATATACTTGACATATAATTCTTGGTCCCCGAGGGGATGATTAAGGAGAGGAAGAAATATTTTGTTTAGGGACAGAAAAGTTGTGGGAATAATAAATACCATGTGGAGCAGAACTCATTCTGCACAAGGCAGCAACTGATCCCCAGCCTCCATCCAGATATCCTCCAAGGCCAGCTCTTTGGGAAAGTGCAGTCTTAGCTGTTAGATAGAGTCTTGAAAGAGGATAATATTAAAAAAAAAAAAAAAAAGAAAGAAAGAAAGAAAAAAAGAAAAAAAACCTTTCTCTTCTTTGCCATAGATTATATTCTGCAGCCTAAAATCTAATGTGTTGCACAGAATGGCTTAATTCTGAAAAACATTCTCTCTTGCTGACTATAATGGGCATATATAAAAGTGAATATAAACAAGAAACATTAGTAGAATTTCAAGTTGAAATTTTGTCAAGCATGGCATAACATTTTTGTAATAAAATTTTACTATTTCATTACAACATGTTGTTCAGTAGAGCTCAGTTAACCATAGCTATAGCTATTTGGTATATGGAACTAATTAATGTAGTAATTGGGTGGCATCGTGCTATAGATTTCAGTGAAGTGGTCACAGTGTGCTGCTGTGTGTGCTTATCTGTGGTAGCGTGGCCCAAGAAAGCTTCTGTCAGCAAAGCTATGTAGGACTTGGTGCTGCAAGTTGTGAACATGGGTCTGTCCCTTCTGACATACCAACCACAAAATAGGGAACATTGTGCATCTGGTGAGGTTTGATGGTACAGAGCTTCCAGGCTGTGTAAAAGAGGAGTTCCCAAGGCACTCAGGACCATCCTTTTAATTCTCTTCCTAGTCTCTTGGTCAGTGTAGCTCCCAAGCCATAAGGATGAGGTACCAACATCATCAGGTAGGATGCTGCTTCATGAAGAAGCTCAACAACAGTGCCTGGGCCACACCACAAAACAAACAAACAAACAAAAAAAAAAACAAGCTCTCACCTCTCCATAGCACAGATGAGCACTACACAAACACCCCACATGAATCCATGTTGTTAGTTTCCAAAATAATTCAGTAAGTATCTCATGGTTTAAATCTCCCCTAAGACCTGGTGGCAAAGGTAAATCTATTGATTAGATCCATGAGACCTTACTCCATCCTCTGTCACAGTGGTTTACACCTCTTTGACACCAGAATTATGGTAATAAACCAGATCCATCATATTCATACGAAAACCAGTAATGTGCATTGGAACTAAGCAATTAAACAGGATAATATGTTTCAACGAAACAACAACTGTTTCAATCCAGCAGAAGCAGCAGGAAATAATTTCATTTTATTTTAGAAAACTCTTACTTTTTTTTTTTTAAAGAACATTTTAAAAACTCATAACAATTTGAGTAAATGTAAAGGGAAGTCTTTAGTCAGCACTCAGAAAATGAGAAAATGGATGATTTAAGATGCAGAACCTATAAACTTGGCCTCCTTGAAGTTATCAAAGCTAGCAGAGGATCTGATGATAAAAGAGACAATTTAAAAGAATAAGAAAATGCAGCAGAATAAAAACTAAGGACAAAAGCTACACATATTAAAGCAATTATTGTTCAACTTGCTGCAGTGTAACAGATTAATATAGCACAAACTTTACAAGCAGTTTTGTGGATTTGGCAAAAACAAGAGGAGGTAATTTTGAAATCTTCAGATCAAACAGAAGCATGAGAGATTCGGCTGTGTAAGTCTGATCTGAGCATAACTTTAAAAGCTGAAACGGTACTGTGGGGTCCAGGATGAATTTTGACCATGTTGTAATGAAAGCCATGAAGGATATGGGTGCCAAATGCCATCCAGGTCTTAAAGTGAAGAGTGACTGAGTCTGGCTTAGTAATCGGTTGTTGGACACTGATTACCTGTGTAATCTATGGGGTAGGGTCCACATGCAGACTACCTATGATGGATACCAACTTTGGGCATTATGGCTAGATCATGACACCCTTACTCACATTCATTGAATTCTTACTTGTGCTTGTTGCAAAAGGTCTAGCAGCCCTGTCTACTACCCCTCTGAGTCATTCATTGCTCTTCTGACTATAAAGGATGTCTTAACAGACATCATCACAGTCTAGCCTAGGTACCATGGTAGATAGTCTGAATATGGACAATGTTTATGCTGCTAAAACGAAGAAGGGCCAGGGACCCACCTCTGCTTCTCAGGCTAGGTAGGGTGGACAATGTCCACACTGCCTTGCACAAGGTCCTCTACAGCAAGCCTTGTCTTGGAGAGAGCTGGGTCACGCAAGCCAGCAAACAATACATTCAGTTGATCAAAGATACATTGTTTGACCGTGTTCCTTGGTAGTATAGACCAATCTAATCCAATCAGTTATGCAAGCCAGCTGACATAACATTCCCAGTATAAAAATGAGGAAGAAAATCCAGATCTACTTCAGAAGGTCAGACTGCATTCAAAAACATTATCTTAGTTTGTAGTCTTTATTAGCTCCTATATAAATATTGAGATAGAGATCCTCATACTATCGAGACATTTCCAGTTAGGACTTACATTGTGCAAAACAGCTCTCGAGCATTAAAGAAAACCTTGTCCCTGCCTTGTAGACCTCTTCTACTTTTAACATTAAGAGAATGATACCATTTTTATCCCAGCTGCTCCCTTTTACGGGAGGATAAGCTTGCTATACTGTGAAAGAGCTAATGAATGCATTCTTGAAACTAATTCTGAGTTAAAGGGGATGAACCAGATGACTCACAGGTTTTGGTTTCTGCTATTTTGTTAAGCCTGTTGACAGCAACAGCTGTTCCTTGAGTGAGTGAATCTGAAAATGCTTTATTCCCTTTTTATAGTTATCAGAGTTCTTCAAAAAGGAGGGTAAGGTAGAGAGTTGGCTCTAAGGAACTCTAAAATGTCACAGCTAAGCTGCTACTGGCACTCGGATCGATTCATTTAAAGCCTGTTCAGGTCCTTATATTGGACATCAGTGCAGGTTAGCCTTTACCAGGCAACTGTAGGTATATTTAGAGTGAGGAAAACATGGCAGTTCCACCAACACTTCCTATCTGGTGGATGCCCCTCCAACTTGCAAGTGGTTGATTTCCCAGCTTTGGAAGTAAGGAAAATCCTCCTGTAGTTTTTATTGTGAACTGACACCCCTGAGATAGCTCAGCTGTAGAGGCCAATAGTTAAAAAAGGCACCTCACTTTCTCAAACGATTTCCATTCCTCCCTGTTTTGTATGTGCTCATGTGAAGATGCAGGTGGTGATGATGTCAGACTTGAAAGTGGCATTGAACAGGCTCTCCTTTGGAGACAGCCAGGTAGGTGTAATCCCAATCCTGTCCTGGATGTGTAATACAGACAGATCCACCAGTCCTAAAATAAAAGGCAGATGGAGAACTTCTTTCTTATAAGCAGAATAAAATTATTGATGCAAACAGCTCCAGTGGGGCTACTCAAGGGATAGCTCTCCTGTGTGAAAACGAAACTCCTAATTCAGCCTTATACTGAAAACAAACATGCAGCTATTCAAACAAGTAAACCTAAGTCTTTTCCCAGTAAAGGTTGACAGTAGTTAATGTGAGCATTTGGATTCTCCCAGGCCTCCTTGGAGCAGGCAGGATGCCAGTCTACACATAATCACACTGGAATCAATGGAATTTTAGGGGGGCTACTCCTGGAGACCCATCACATAAGCCTATGTCCACTGAATGGTGCTGTACAATACACCTCGCTGCATGGATGTCAGTCATACAAGCCAAGCACTAAGGGAAGATTCCTTAACCTGCTCTTGTCTCTTTACACCAAGTGAAGGAACCACGTTGAAATGAACGGGCAGTAGAAACTGAAGAGAGATAGGAGGACTTGGCTGGGAGAGCTGAGGAAGGAGAGACCTGTGGTAGTCCCCAAAAAACATCTATTCTCTAAAATCCAATCACAAAGCCTGGAGTGGCATTGAGGGGAAAGAAAAGAAGAGATAGTATTAGAGGCAAGACCACAACACGCAGGGCCCTAGCAGAAATGTAAAACAGTCCTATGATTAGTTAGGCAGCCCCAGGGTCTTTTGTCACATATAGAGGGAACAGACCCCAAATCAGGAGGTACAAAATTCCCTTTCACATTCGCCATCTCCCACCTCCTCTCTACCCATCTGCCCCTCCTCTCAAGGCTCAATTTCTGTTCTTTGCCTCCCTGAAATCCATCCAAGATGCACGGTCTCTCCCCAGGTGTCGAGAAGGTGTCAGAATCTGCTCGGGGGGTGATGTAACGTAGCAAGAGTAAAGCTGACAGAATAGGGACTAAACCTTGTTTACCCTTCCCACACCCACGCAGAAGCACTACCACACAGTAAGGAGATTAGGCACACTCCTCTTGATACTGACTGTAATGAGAAACAAGAAATAATGAGGTGATTTATTATCCCTTGTCCCTTCTGAAGACCTCAGCGCACACTGGCTCTGTCCTACACTGCCTAGCAATTGATTTCAGAGAGACAGAATTCTGTTCACTCTTTTGCTGCGGCAAAATACCCTGCCTGTTCCTGAACACAAACAAATGAGGGGACCAGGCAAGTCGCCAGGTTCTCAGAACTTTCCCTCGTAAAAGCAATATATGTGCTTATTGTTCTTCTAGATTACAAAAATTGGAAAGGAGAAAAGAAAACAGTAAATTGCACAGTTTATTTTATGGAATGGAAAACACAGCAGCAGACCACTATTGCAGCGAAGTCCGTCTAACCATAAATGTGTCAGGGCTTGATGAAGAGCGCCGTATTCACACAGATGAGTCAAGATTCCCCAAGAGGAGTTTCCACTGAGTTCAGCATGGTTTACAAATTTTGATGGAGAACATAGAACCGTAGAAATGCTCCTGGCTTTGGACAGTCCATCCCTTAGTGCTATCAGTCTTTTGCACTCCTGGGCACCCCAAAGTCTCAGAGCCAGAGTCCTGTTGTGCCAAACAAAGTAAAAAAAAAAAAAAAAAGATGACCAAACAGTCCTTGTCCTGGAAACATTATAAAGCTGTCTTCAGATTTTTCTGCACTTCAAATGTGTCTGAATGAAATATAAGGAGAGGATGAGATACTAAGCATAGGATTGTGAACTTGTTCAGGATGGGTTAGGTTTTCAGGCTTTCATTCTGGGGTGTTTTTCATCACCCCTGATCCTCTTGTTTTCTTTGAAGCTCCTGGTGAAATAAAGGTAGAAGGATCTAGATCATGCTGCTGAAAAGCAGGCAAAAGTACACCCAGTGATATTACTGGTACCACATCTGTACAAGCAACAGCAGGGTATCCGGGCTGGACTGGCTGTATAGGCAGCTCTCCAAAAGAGTGGTATTGATACAGTCATGGTATACTGAAAAGTTTAATTAATGTTTATTCACAGTCTCATGCAGTGTATGACATACTGTTGACAAAGACCAAAGAGTGCATGGCCTGAGAAAAGCACAGTCCCTGTGCGACCCAGGAAACTACAGACTGGGTGACCTGGCTTGGTGCAAGATGAGGGCAAAGACACTAAAAGAGCTCTACATGGCATTCTCCCTTTCCTGGAAGGTGAGGATGTAGCTGGGAAACTACAGAGTTTTATAGCTTGATGACTTCCAGTGCTAAGCAGGGTTGGGATTTTTTTTTTGTTAGTTTTTTTGCTTTATTTAATTTTTGGTGGTGGTGGGGAGTTATTCAGTAACCACATGGTTGCCTGTATTTTTTTATTTCCAGATTTTTGGAGCCTGAGCTGTCCTTTGAACTCCTTGCAGGAGCTGGTGAGACACTCCAGTTGCAGGAGATGAGAGTCTGGAGGTCTTTTGTCCCTTCCAGCTCTTCCAGCTGCTGAATACTGATGAAGACCATGGTAGACATAGTATGACAACAAAAGTAGGTTAAGCAACTCAGACTGCCTTCAGTTCACAGCTGCCAGAGTCCCAACTTCTTATATCCTTGATAGAAAAAATATCACGATTGCTCAGTTAGGCAACTCTGTGTCATTTATTAGCCTGGTTCAGTGACTGCTTGGAGTCACCAAAAATCTCTATTGGTTTGACTGGATCACTCTTTGCAAGCCCTGCTGGGTCTGATGATACTGAAAGTCATCCACAGTATCTCACTTAAATGTGGTAGCACTACTGGCTTATCAGATTATAATTACAACCTGTACTTTCTGATAGGACCATTGTCCTTCTTCATTAGAAATACAAGCTATATAACTTGAATCTGGGAATCTAGACAGTTTTTCATGTATTGGTTATGCTGACAGTGACATGAACCATAGCCAACAAACTTGAATTTCCAATTAACTCCCCAAAAGATAAAACAATCTTTCTCTTACTACAGAGGCTTATCCTTCTGAGTGACAAACACCCTAAAAATGGAGCTGGCATTCTGCTTGCAGTACTTACAGTGTTTATCTCACACTGTTTTGTATCATGCAAAAGCAGTATTTAAATAAATACTGGCTTAGGATACTCCCATCAATACTGCAGGCAATTTTTTTTTTGAATCTCTTAGGGCTTTGTTCTTTCCTCTGAAACTGATGGGTCTATCTCAGGACTGTGTGTGGCCAACAGGTTTGATTTGACACCCGCTGTAGTTTCTTGCTCTGTAGCAAGGAGATGAAGGGCAAACCACATATTCTCTGGTGATTGTTTTCAGAATCCTCCCACTCAGTTCATCTGTGTCTGAGGTCTGCCAAAGAAGACCTTGAAGACACATCTCCAGTGTGCCATAAGGCATTGAGAGGACATTTAGGAGCTACCACTGAGCTGACTATTCAGTCCAGCTCAATGTCAGCAGACATCTGAGCTTAATCCCAGAAGTGCTGTGGCTGCACTAGGTTGGTGCTGTGCCCAGGGTAGTTAGATCTGCCTCAAGAAGACTAAGGAGCTTGGGCAGAATGACAGGGCAATGTAATTGCACTGCTTCTAGAGCTAATTTGGGGGTCACAGCATTAGGCTGAATTGTGTAGTCTAGATGTATCAAAATTTACTTATGATCTTTGATAAGATCATTCAAAATTATCTTTGAGAACTCACGAGGGAGAGATTTAGCACTGCAGCTGTAGATACCCATCCATCTCTCCTCCCTGCCTCTATTAGTGGTGCCTTCTTTGGTGTTTTCCCTTCTAGTCCCAAAACTCTTGGCACAACCACATGAGTGCTACCTCTCCTCTAAGCTCTAGCTTCCATCAGGATCACAATCCAGCATGGATCTCTGTCAAAAAGGCATATAACAGAGCTTCCCGTTCAACCTTGGAAAAGAGCTTACTCCAGCTATTTTCAGGATTGCAAAATGGGGAAGCATAACATTAAAGGAATGAAAACTAATGGTGTCAAGTACAAAGGAATCAGGTTAGGTTAATAATATTGGAAGGTCATTATTAATTTTTGCTGGCTTTTCAGAATATACTTTATTTCAAAGCAGCTCAGATACGTTACCATGATAAGCACAGCATAAATGCTCAGCCAGACAGTCAGACACTGTACCTTCACCTTATTATGTGTGACTGAAACTGCAAACAGTTCAGATCAATCTCAGAGATATTAAATTAGAGCTGAATCTCTCTCTGTCTCCCATACAAAGTGAGCTGAGCTAAATCTGAGATAATGCCCACATCAAAAGACATTACAAACCATATTCTACTGGGTGAAGATTTATTTTTAGTTTTTCCACAGAATATTTCTGGTTTTATGAACAATGGGAAAGGAGAGAAATTCTCAGCATTAGAAATGCATTGAATCTGTACATGCATTATGTAGCAGCTAGAGGTTCTGTCTTTAAGACAGGACCGAATAATGATTCTTGCATAGTGTAATAATATGATAACTAAGATGAAGGCCTAGGTTGAAATAGGTAGCAGAGAATATTACAGAGTCACAATAGCAAGGGCATTAGAAAATGAGGGCAAGTAAGTAAGCAACATAAGAAGAAGTAGATACAAAGAACAGAAAGGAAACATTCATTATGGGGTGGGTGCAGAGCAAGCAATAATAAGTTAGATGCCTAAATTAAACTAAATTGGCACATATTGGCAGTTTTCTATCTCTGCATCTTTGAAAAAGCATCTTCTTCCACTCCCCACACAGCTATTGCAGTTCTTATGGGGATAAAATGGATTTTGCATCCTGGTCTAGTGCCCAAAGCACTGAGCAGTATTGCCGTTATCATCACAACTAAACTGGTTGAAGCCATCTCAGAGGGATCAGTGATCTTTTTTGGCTATGCCTATAGCCACAATTAGAACAGAGACAGGTTGTGGGCTAGAGTCACCCGAAGAGTTTGTTACTAAAAGCTCTCTGGCATATTTTTGCCCTTTGCCAACTAATATTTTAACAGACAGTTTCTGGGCATAGATGAGGGGTCAGGGGCATTTTGAACACGAACACCCTTTTTTGAGGAGTGAGGAGATGTGGAGATGAATTGTGCTGTGCCACTTGGCCTCAGGACAAGTTTGCACCCCCCAGTTTGTTTCATTTGGTAGTACAAAATGTAGCCTTTGAGAATTAATAGAGGTCATATAAGGTACCAGAAGACAGGAATAAATGGCAAGTGTAGTGGCTATTCCTAAATAGGGAAAAGATCAGTCACCATCACTTCCTGGAAGAAATCTAGAACAAATAATCAACTAAGCTCTCTGTGAGTACCTGAAGGATAACAAGGAGACAACTAATAGCCCACAGGAATTTGTCACAACCATATTGCATTAAACCAATCTAACTTTTACAGATAGAGATGAGGCAGTTAATGTCACGTATTTTGATTTTAATACTGTCTCATATGACATTCTCATTAGAAATCTACATGTATATGGCTTTGGCAGAACTTCTATAGCACGGGATAAAATTCTTGAGAATATTTCCAGTAGTTTACTGTTAAGATGGAAAGAGGTGCTGAGTGGGGTGCCAGAGGGATCTGTCTTGAATCTTGTTCTACTTGATATTTTAATTAATGACCTGGATGATGGAAAAGAAAATATGCTTATTAAATTTGAAGATGGCCTGAAGACAAGAAGGACAGCAAATGCACTGCAGGACAGATCTGGAATTTTGAAGAGAACTTGAGAAATGCAAATGGCAAATAAAATTAAAAGTGGACAAATGCAAGATATGATACTAAGACAAAAGTAATCAACAGCACCTATGTGGTACAACCAGTAAGGAACTCTTCTTTAAGACAGGTTTTGAAAGTTACAGGGTACTTCTGTATTAGCAGGCAGGGTTGTGTAATAGGCATAAGTTAGAGTCAAGAGCTAGGGCTGAGGATCCAGGACTCTTGGGTTCAGTTTTAGACTGTTTACTTCAGTTTAGCTTCACTCTGGTCTTCCAGACAGACTGTCCATTAGCATAAAACACTTAGTAAGCGCACTCTTGAGGAGCATCTTTCAGTTTAGTTTCATCCCAAATGAAAGCATATCATGCACTGCAAGACTGCTCTGTAATGCAAAATAAAGCATGTTATGTGGGGATAGGGTCAATCACTTCAAAAGTACTATGGTAACAACTGAAATACTAATATACGTACATTGCCACAGAGCATCATAAGCTGAACCCAACATCATTTTCCCATTGTAAAAGTGGCAGATATCGGATCGGGTTTTACATGCAGGAGAACAGCTTGCAAGACATACTGTTTTGTTCCACTTTTTTTTTAAGAGCTCAGCTGGATTGCTGTTTAGTTGTGGGTGTCACAAAGACAAGCTGTAGTTAGTCTAGAAGAAAGAGATTTTGGAACTATGATCTATTGGGAAAGACTGAAAGACTTTTGATTGTTTAACTTAAAAGAAGACTGATGAGGGACATGACAACAGAGCACAAACACTTTTAGAGAGAAGAGAATAATCTGTTCTCTCTTCCCATAATGGATAACAAAAGAAAGAATAACAGGAAAGCCTACTAAATCTATGGATAGAGAAGCACTAGCATAGATTGCCTAGTGAGGTATGGCAGTCTTTATCCAGGAGGGTCATTAAAGCAATTAGACAAGTGGGAGGATCCTTCCATAGGATCCTAGACGGATAAATTAGACTGGTTCTGAAAGTCCCTCCGAATCCATTTTTTCTATGACTCTATGCTCACTCCTCCTGACTCAGTGGAACTACATTATTTTTGGAAAATACTTTGCTTCAAGCAGTGGAGAGCAGGATACTTTTGTCACAGAACAGCTTATGGATTGGTGTTTAAGTTGTTCTCCTGGGATACAGTCTGAAGCTGAAGGTGACAAGGTCAGAGGAACCCATCTTATATATCTGACTCCCATGGAAGTCTGACTCCTCTTGCCACTGAAGTGTTGGAGAGAAGAGGTGTAGCCTCCAGGTCTTCCTCCTCTTCAGACCATGGTATTGAATAAATGTAGTTATGCTTAGCTGCGAGAGATCATGGCAGTGCAGATCAGATCACATGCAGAAACAGAGCTTAAGATGACTTGCATATCTTTTGGGGAATCTGAAGAGGTGTTGAGAACTGAGTTGTGACACAGTAGATTCTGCCTAAATTTCATGTCAAGCATCTAAGCTCTTTTGTACATGTAATCTAAGCAAATTCCTTCAAATGACATAAGAAGATTATGGTGAACACAAGAAGTGCCTTCAACAGAATAACAGGAGGACAATGGAGAATAAAAAGAGGAGAGCTAACTGGAATTACCTGTTGTGGTGGCATATCCACAGGGCAAATTAAGCAAGCACCTGACCACTGACTGCAATCCTTATGTGGAACAGGATATTATCTGGATTCACCTAAACTGTTGTTAATCACATAATCTGTATGTACAAACCATTGTGATGGTTTATTTACAAACTCTGAGGGGAAAAGTGACTCCCTGTTGGTCTGCAAAGTTCCATCTTCCTTTTTGTCATGGTACGAATAGCACAGAAAGGACACCTTTGCTGACGAGGCACGAGGTCTGGTGCAAATTGATGTGGGCTTGAACAGATGCTCAGAGGCTCGGAGTACTTTGTCCCTCACAGAATGAAGGCCAGACATCTCACACATCAGAGAGTAGCTGCTCCTCAGGAACAACATGACATTTAACACTCAAGAGTTAAATTGAGAGTAAATAAAGAATCAAGAGAAAAACAATGGCCTAAGCAGTGCTGAATTATTGTTTTGATGACCACGCGTGCAGTGACATTTTAAAAATGAGCACTGACTTTTAGTGCTCTACAAACTGCGAACACGATCCTTTAAAGCCTCCATGCATGGAATTCACTTTGACTTGTGTATATGGAGGGCTAGCCAGGTCAAAGCCCTGAATATTAAACAATCACTTGTCATTCCTGATGACACCGCTTAGAACTGGCATCATATTCTTTTGTTTAGGTTTCTGCCTAACACTTTCTGAACACTTTCTGGTGTTCAAAACTTCTTCATACCTGGGCTTAACTGAACTGAGAAGACTAATATTTATAGAGCAATTATTCCAAAAGGGAAATCTACACTCTTTTTCATCCCTCAAAAGAATCCCCAAACCTGAAATGAGAATAACATTGGCAATATCTACCAACAAAGCAATCACTGAAACAAATAGTCAATATTAAAAAAATATGAGGCCATCCCAGAACAACCTCCACCTTATTAGGCAGTCTAGACAGTCTGGCTGCAATAACATGAAGAATTTGGCTTTCCCAAACTACAACATACTATTTTTAGCAGCCAGAATGCTCCATAGGCAAGGAGAGCATGCAGCCAAGTTTTATTTTGTCAGTGCTGTTGATTTTTAATATATAGTGGAATAAATTGTTAAGGTGTAGGCATTACTCAGTGGAGCTAGAATACAATGAACTACACAGGTGGGGAGAATGTGTCTCCTGACCTCCAGGACTATGCAGTTTAACCCCATGTCATATACACATTTAAACCTGATTGAGATCAACCCCTGATGAAGTCAAGATCAGATGTGTCCCTAGAGGAGGGTAATGTTAAAAACTGCAGTGGTCTTCACAGTTCATTTACTCTCCAGGGAAAATATATTAAGAAGGACTGTAGCTGTGGCATGAGTCCTCTCTTTACAATGAATGAGGAGCTGCAAATTCCTCCATTTTATGTAAATAGAATATGTCCCTTAAGCATTCGGAAAGCAGTCACAGTGGTTTTCCATTGGGCAAAATTTTGCTCCTCTAAACCAGAATGAAAAAAATAAAAAGAAAGGCAAGGATAAGAATGAATGCTGCTTCCTAGAAGACTGGGGAACTGCAAATATAATTATCACTAAAAGGTAATATTTAGAAGCAGTGCATTTGTACGTATAGGTTGATATACTTACTAATTGATCATTTTATTTTTAACTAGGGGAGCTTAACAAATATCCACAGGGTAAATATCCATAGGGTAAAAAAACTGCAAAATTGATAGCTAAAAGATGAGTAGCCCATTACTAGAAACACAAAAGGACTAGCCAGCGGTATATGAATGGCAGACGGCTTGACCAGCCTTGAAAACTTTGTTTGTGAAAGTTGTTTTCCATTTGAATGAAAATGAAGAGGAAACATAATGAAATGAGCTTGCTTTTTCACCATCCATGGTGCAGATCCAATTCTTGCTGAAGACATTGATGGTTTTGTTCTATGTATGCTGGCCACCTGCTGTAAATGGTTAGCTAGATTATGCTTTCAGGTATATTTTCAGGAAGAATCTGGGAAGAATGTGACTTAAGACTCTCTTTGGAGCAAAGCATTCAGGCTCACTTCCCAAACCCATGCAAAAGCCAGTCAATTCATATTTCTTTCTTTTTTTTTTTTATTCCCTTCAGGGTGGTAATAGTATGTGCTTGTACAGCACATTATTACCCTAGCTTGGCTGGGGTCCCTGGGCAGTGCTCTCCAATAGATGACATCAATAATATTAATGGTGCGAAAAAACCCATCACCATTGGCATTAGTACCCTGTTCTGTGGAGGGCCTGAAAGCATGCAAAGAGCCAAAACGCATCAGTCCTCTCTTTCCTCTGGGTCAGGATTAAGGTCATTGTGGAGGGAAAACCTGCCGTACTGCTGTGTGTGGGGCACAAGTCCAGAGATCTTTATGTCATGCCCATTACAAGCACCACATTTATTTGTATAGTAGTATAGTAATAGGAATAGTCACAATAATAAATATTCAGGTATTAACTGATTGGCCTTTCTAAGAGGAGTTGCTATCCTTTGGACCTACTACACCTACCACACAAATTCCCCCTATTACTGTGCCTATTAATCTGTTTGGTTATTTCATTAACCTTTTTGGTTAGAGCTAGAGTTAATGTTAAGGCAGTTTTTTGTCATGTACTTCCCCTGGCTTGGATTTCTCCTATTTCTGGAGCTTTATAGCAGCTTTTGCAGACAGCTTTAAGAATACCTCCAGCAAGATATGCATAATACGTTATTTACTGAGAAATTCCTAAAGAAGCTGCCCTTTAAAATAAACTTTGCTAGACCTAGGAAAATAGATTTAGAAACATTAGAGACAGAGCATTTTCATCTACATGAAAGGATTCTTTTTATTTACCAACCAACAGCTGTGCTTGGTGGATAAGCCCCAGAAGAAGAAAACATGTCCATAGCTGTTACAGTTACTTTAAAGAACTATTGCCAATATCTAGCTTTGCCACTTTCTTCTCCATGTTTTGTAACTTTAAAATAAAATCATATTTCTTTTCTAAATATCCTCTCAACTGGAAAACATACCCTTCAGGACTTTTCCTCCATGATTTTTTGTATGTAGGCAAGGTGAGCAAATGTAGGGCTACTCTGAGACAGAAGATTTTTAACTTGCGTGAATGTGGGCCTGATAATCAGTGTAGAGTGTCCTCTTGACCGAAACACAAAGACTTTGGTGGTCCGGGTTCTTCTGGTAAATGCATTTGTTTTCCTGGAAGTCAGTATGTAATTTCACACAGGCTCTGCCCAGGAAAAAGGAGGATTGCACTGTACACACTTAAGTTTTGTATATACTTTGGAAGATGGTAGCCAGAATATTTAAACACATTAATTGTCACTTCATTCCCTGATGTCAGATCCCAAGATGAGTCTTACAAGAAGGCCAACATGGACAAGTCACAGTTTCATCCTCAAGGTTAGATTGAATATGTTGCAAACACCAGCACGGTAGTCAGCACTGATTACACTGGCTGGTAGCACTGGTGTAGACAAGTCCACACCTCATCAGGGACACAGTGCTACCATTCAGCCTGGGAACAGTCATTTCAAATCCTCTTTTGCAGAGCTTTTTGCAGCTGGGTTGCCTTGCAGTTGTGTATCATGCCTCAGGAAGAGCTTATGTGGTTCATGCACTTCGCTTTGCTCCAGCCTCTGCTGTCTTCCTGTCAAGCATGCCATCACTCAGCCCTGCTTTTGCTCCTTAGGAAAGATATTACTTATCCAGTTTAATTTTGACACATACAACAGCTTGACTCTTTGATCGAACATCATGTTAAAAAACTTCTTTGAGTGTAATTCTGAGCTATCATAGTAACAAACTAGAAACAGGACATGTCCAAGGGACATAAAAACATAAACACTGGTTGTGCTTTAGTAATGCTTTATGCTGGAAACTGTACAGCTTGAACTATTGGTGGTGTATTATGGTTATTTGTGGTTGACTGCCTCATCAATTTTCGTTTGGGAACTAAAATGGAATTTGGAGGTGGGTATGGTATTAATTAGGAAGGAAATTGGCTGCAATATGCTTAGAGATAAAAATCCTTTCTGGTGGGAATCTGGTTTTGTATCATGGCCAAATTGTTGAAGAATCTTTTTACTGGAAAAGATGTTTTTATGCAACAGTTACCTCTCACAAGAGAAAAAGTGAAACATGAAGACAATTGGATTAATAATAAAAAAAAAAAAAAAAAGAAAAAGAAAAATAGACTTTCTAGCTACAATAGATTCTCAAAAATAAACCATTGATTGGCAATGCTCATTACACAGCCCATGAATATTTCTCTGTGTGTGTAAGTAGTTAGGCAGCTCTCATCATCATGGTGCTTTACATTTTTCATTTGGCCACTCTGTCAGGAACATAAGATCATTATAAAACACTCACGAAGACATGTATAGCTGCAACTTCTGCCCTATAGCTCCTAAGTGTTGTTGAAATACATCTTACATACAAGCACTATACAATGGTGTACTTATTTTAAAAGTTAGGTAAGAGCTGGACAGTGAATTCTGATTTAGGGCCCTCTGGTATGGATCAACTTCAGATATCAAAATGGAGCTTCTTCAAACTTTGAAGGAGTTCAAGTTCCTTCCTAATTGTAGAGCACAGCTTCCTGAAATTGAACTAGCCCTGCATGGAGTTTCTTGCTCTACTGGGTCTTAAGTGTAAACCAGGGAACAAGATGATAACAACAAAGCCAAAAGAGAAAAAAAAAATATGGAAAGACTGAGTGGAAACTAGAGAGAACAACTCTGGCAATCAGTAGGAGAATTGAAAGCTGACAACAATGCAGAATTTAAATTCAAGGAATGAAATACCAGAGCCAGGCTGACTGTCAACATAGAAACTGAAGTCTGGTCTCCTGAGGAAGGGAGAACTCAAAACAGAGAAAAAAATCAAAATTCAGGGAAAAAGGAAGCTGAACTCTCTGGAAGATAGAAAAGTGACAAATAGATTTCCAAAGAGAAGTAAGAGAAAAGCAGAATAGAGATGGATGCAACAGAAGGCAGTTACAGTGGGAGTCTGGCATTTCTGCAGTGGTTTTGGGTAGTCAGAGAACAAGTGCCTTGAGACAGGTCTCAGAAAGACCTGGCAAAACAAGGAGATGAAGAAGGGGTCAAAAAAGTCTTTGTGGGAAAGCTGGCAAAAGCCTGGGAGATGTGGTAGTGGTGGTTCTACCACCCATGTGGTATCAGGGAAACTGTGAGAAAGAGACTGTAGCCCAGCAAAGGAGTGCAGTTTGGACACACCATTGAGGTTTGATGTCAACTCCAATTGCTTTGTGGGGAGTGTTGTGGAAAGGACAGTTCTGTATTTCTTAGACTAAGCTGTAGACTCCTAAGACTACCTAGGGCCTGAAAACTGTGGCTGCAGCTTGTGCCTGGTGGCTTGAGAAGAAAAGACTGTCTTAAATAAGAGTTTTTACCTTTCATGTTAAAGCCAAATTTATTTCTCTGCATGGCACAGCTGTTAAATGTGAGTGAGACCAATCAGAAGGAGCTACAATTTCCCTGTCATAGTGGAAGGTTTTGTTTTTTTCTGGAAGCTCAGAATTACTTATCTCCTTAAAAAGCTTCCCAAACAGGAGCTATCTCTTACCTGGACGTGTTTGGCTGGAGAGACTGCTTTTAACCACAACATTAAAATTGGATGTCAGAAAACTCAAGGTCAAGCTTTTGTTTTTATCAAAGCTTTAAATTTTTAAAAACTTTAAGGACTTACTTTAGAAAGGGTCCATGGTTGAAAACCTAGCAGAAATGTTTAGCAGATCTGCAAAACAGCTCTACTTATTTATACAGAAGACCTCTTCTGCACCAGAGCAATTTCAGTCCACAAAATGCTCAAAGATGCAGTGCCACCTTTTGGACAAACTGATGTCGTGTTAGGTCAGGCATGAACTTAAAGAGGAAGAAAGAAGTAACAACTAACATTCTGGCTCCAGCAAGAATTGGTTCTCCCAGAAATGATGAGTTGCAAATGGAGAAGATAATCATGAGTGCAACTCATGAATGTCTGTCTGTTTTTCTTTAGCGAATTTATATGGCTTCATTTGAAAAGCTTTTCAAGGCCAACGAAATTTACAACTGTAAAACAAAACAAAAAAGAAAAAAAGAAGAAAAAAGAAAAAAGAGAAGAAAAAAAACATGCCATGGTTTTATAGAACTGGAATATAGGTGTTTGCTCACAGCACTGGGCCTTGTCTCTTGCAATGTTAGATAAGTAGTACCGATTTCTCCAGTGACTACAAATCTACAGCGTGTAATCTTCACGATTTAGGGAAGAACATTCAAACAAATATGTATGCCATCATCCAGATCCAAGGGGACCATCTCTGTGGGTCTTGAAGATTTAGAGGCTGACAGCACAGAAATTGTGTGTAGTTCTAATCTAGCAGAGGGATACTTTAAATGATATATCACTCATCTTCAGTTAACTGTAAAGTCTGTGTATTACCTTGACTGGCCAAAGCATCGGTAAACAAGAATGAAGCTAACCATATAAAAAGGCGAACTGATTTGTCTGGAAATCACGCATCCACTCAGTGGCACCTTCCTTTGGTGCTGTACACACTTCAGGTGATCTCCATAGGCTATCTGTCTGCTGGAAAACGCTGAAAGGATAGAGTACAAATAAAGTGTCCAGCACAGGATGTATCATGAAAAAAACCTACATCTTTCTGCAGAGTAAATCCTTTGGCTTGTACTCAGGCCAAATCTGACAATAAAGTCTTAGATAAGTTTCCTCCACTTTTTCTCCCTCATAAAAGCAGCAGCAGCAACTGCAGTACTCGCTTAGAAGAATTCCCTTGGGCCCCAATAGTTTGACACAAAATAATATCCACCCTTAGAAAAATCATTAGGGTATCCTAACACTTTCCTGGGAAAGCTGTAATAAGGACTTGCAGTCTGAAGCAGGACAATATTCTGTTATGGGCTCCTGCCAGTGCCAAGGCTATTACCCAACAAGAGGATGGCAGGCTGAAACCATCTCTTCCCTTTAGCCAGCACTCTGTGTCTGTATGACATCCATTTTGTCACCACTGTCACCTTCTGCAGCCTCCATCTTATCTCCTTGCTACCAGAGCTGGAGTTTAGGAGCTTGGGGACCCTTCTTGTTTTGCATGAAATTACTGGTAGGTATCTTGGTGGTCCTGGGACCCATCATCAATCTAATCTGTCTTTCCCTTGTGTGCTAGCACAGACACTGTTATTAGACTCCTCTGTCTGCTCCCTTCTCTTCTCTCCAACTCAGCTGATTACGGTGGCAGATAGTTTTCTCCAGAAGGCAAAATTACAGAACGTGTGCATATTACTTCCTAGTAGTGAAGAAGAGCGTTCAAGAGTGATACAAAGTTCTTGTTCCCAGCAGCGTACCTGTGCTAAAGCAGCTGTCCTCTCTGCACTGTTTCACTTCCCTTTGACAAAGGATATTATAAAGCACCCTCTACTCCATCTCACAGCCCATTCCAATGATACCAGGGACTGAACATGCATCAATCTATGGCTTTGCTTGTTATTTCTTTTTTTTTTTTTTTTCTTTTTTAGCTCTTTGGCTAAGCTAAAAATATAATTAGGAAAATGTATTTCAAGTGACAGAAATCCTTCTCACTCATTTCTGTTTTGTGCATTTTTCTCACACTATAAAAAATAAAATTTAGCTGAAATTAGTCTTGAAAAACATCTAAAACAATGCTACTATATGCTGTATATATAAACTATACTATACACATTTCAAAATTTTGAAACATTTTGATTGTTCCAGTCTTAAAAAAGAAATTATTCAAATTACATCCCCCACCAAAAGAAAAAAAAATCTGTTTGATTTCATCCATAAAAAATGAATGGATTTTGGCAAGAATTTAAATAGTGGCAGTCCAAATCATGGTTTTCTTTAGTGAATAAATGATGAATATGTACAAATGCATCTGACTCCAACATCTTTCAATTCAGGTATGTATTAGGGGAAAAAAAAAAGTATTGTGTTTGCTTTTAATTGGCAATGTATCTGAAAACATAAAAGGCATAAAGGCAGACCTCTCACAGAAAATTATATTAGAAGTTTATTATATTACACTCAATAGAATATTATTATTCTACAGATGCTTCTGCTTCACCTGTGTTCAGTGTGGGCACATACAGCAAATGGAAATTAACTGTTTATGTTCTTCATTCTCTGTATTTGTTGTTTTGGCATCACTGTGCTGTGTCGCAGTTTTTTTGTTTTTGTTTTTTTATTTAATACTTACCATGTTGTGAAGATGTGATACAATACAGCAGGATAGTTAAACCAAAGGAAACGTGATGGTGTGTAATTCTGCACATACACAGCAGCTGCTGTAAGGGGAAAAGGTGAGTGGGGAATGTAAACTGAAGGGCCTGACTGCAGCTCTTCTGTTACACAAGCAGCCACCAAAAAATTCAGATGTAATAGAGATGTAATGGAGAACTAAGTCATTATCTTTCTCATCATGGGCAACTAAACCTGTCAACAGGAGCAGGGCTTCCTTTCATTTTCCCCACGTAATCGAGTTTGGTAGAATCTTAAATGCTACAAAATGAGGGCATGCACATTGAAGGGATGAACCAGCAATCTATTGGGTTTAGGAAAAAAATGTCTGGATCTCATTCACACAGCAGTCTCCAGTAAATGAGATGGAGGAAATAAGGTGTTAGCCTTCTTAAAAGATACAGAGTAAAGTTGCTGTCATGCATAAGAATAAGGTGATGGTTTAAACCTGAGGTCATGCTGCAATTATTTTTCCTGAGGTGCTAAGCATCTCCAAATCATCATGCAATATTCATGCCAATATGCTACAATTAGAAATGACTAAGTAGCAATACACAGTATGAGAGGGAGGAAAAGCTAAAGGCAGCTGGAAAAAACTTTTCTTCACAACTGCAACAAGAAGGCCTTCTAGTGGGTGCATCAATTTCACTTAGGACACTGAGTTCAATTTTCAAGTCTACACGCAGAAGCTGTTTTCCCTTAACAGGACCAATATTGTAGAAGAAATACAAACCCTCTCCAGGATGAACACAGCTGCACTGAACAGCTTTGGAGGTAATAGATTGTCCTCTGCATTGGAAGCTAAACCAGTATCATTGCTTTAAAAATGGTACTATGTAGTTACTCTTCAGGTACATCCTCTATAGGTACACATGGAACTGTGTTTGGACGAGGGTCTTCCTCAGATGTTTGGAAAAAAGCATGCTCTTCTGCCAGTGCTAGTGAGCCAATAATCAGTATGCACCTTACCGTTATCTCACATGAATGCCTTTAAAACAAATGATGCACCCACAGCTTCCATGAAATGAAGTAACTGTGTCTAAGCCCATAGACCGCAAGTGGCCCACCTCTGCTTCCCATGAATACTTTCAGCATTTCAGTGTGAACTCTTCATTGGTTTGGCTTTTGGGGAAAGAGTTTGTTGATTCAGCAACATGATAGATTTTGCAGATTCTTTCCACTATGTCCTGGAGATAACAACATACTGAAACATTATTGGTTCTTGTAAAACTCCTGGGACCACACTCCTCAGATCTTCCTGCCTTGCCTTTAGCAGTCTAATGTTATTGCTAGGATCTGCCTCGATTAATCAGGGGTGGCATTACTTGAGCAGACACCACAGTTCAGCGGACATCAGAAAGTGATGCCTAAGAACAGAGTCTCCAGAGTTTTACTTGCATAGTTACTACATTATTGTTTTTTTTTTTTATGAGTGGAAATACATTGCATGAATAAGGTTTGAGGCTTGTTTACAGTTGCAGCAGCCCTGATGCAGCACTCAGAAGAGAGCAATTGGTGCAGCCGGACCAGTTCTAGCCCACTATGGAGAGAACAGCAGTCAGATGCTTTGCTGATGGGGTGCTTAGTGCAGTCAGCAACCTGTGTGTGTCCTTGCATACTCCTAATTGGAGCACTGGAGCATCTATATTAGTAGTTTGCTGCCAACTGTTCCTAAGGAAAGCCATGAGAGTTGCCTCACGTACTCATGCATACTCTCTACACACAGCTGTGGCACTAGAGTAGAAAAAGACAGCAAATGAAATGTATGTCGGGCTTCACCCTTGTTTCTGGCTCAGTTGTGCAGACCTTATGTGCAATGGACTGTGTGAGTAACTCTCTTATGCAAATGTACTTTCTAGAAGTGCAGATTCGTTTATACCCTATTCATCAGCAGAAAGTTAAATACTAGATGAAGAGGGAGGATTTCCTCATCCAGATCACCTCTGTCTGATTTTGCAGTCTCCCTAAAGATTTTTTTTAGGTGAAAAATGCTCAAAAATAAACATTCATGCAGTATCATGCAGCATTTATGATGCAAAAGAGAGTGTATTTTGGCAACGCCAATGCTTTCTATAATTGGTAAGACTGCAAAAGTATGTACTTGACTGAACTCTTGAGTGGCAAGTATTTTACTAGGAGTAAACAACAGAAGATCATCAGAGAGGCATTCACAGGAGAGAGACCAAATCAGTGAGTGAGCAGCAGATGGGGCTTGAGATTCAAAAATGAAGAGCACGGGCAATTCCATCTCCTAAATCTATTATTGATTAAACCATGAACAGTCAAGACTCTCATTTCACTGACATTTAATGCAGCAGTTCTTGGCTGCCAAGCTTAGGGAGTGAGCAACCTAGTAGGAATAAGAAAGGAGTTGGATAACAGAGTCTATGCAGATGACGAGCAATCTTACCATTGTTATTAACAATAATTCATGCACTGCTGAAGCCATTTGAACAGCTACTAAAATCAGAAATGAAGAGAGAAATTTTTAGCAGTACTGGTAGCAGCACAGCTGCGCAAGTGTGGGGCTGGCACACATTTCTTGCTGCTGAGTGACCAATCTCTTGAGCACTGCTATCTGCCACCAAACGCCTCCTTTCACTCCTTCCTACTGAGACTCTCTCACCCTGTTCTCATCCCTGTAGTAGCTGATGCACATCTACAGAAGTACTGGTAGCTCTGCCTCATCAGAGAGTGATGCTTTGATTTTCTTTCTCTCCCTTAGCACCTAGTCCAAAGTAACAGATTTTCTTTCCTACCATGCTGGCCTCTTTTTTCTTGACACAGTTGGGTTTTGAATTTTTTTTTTTTGGTCTAAGTTCTGCCTCCATTTTAATGCCTTCCTCTTGAACACAGTCCTATCTTGAGTATGATATCTAACCTTTTCTTCCTGTACAGGATTCTCTTTCTTCAAGCCTCTCTTCTAACAAAATCTGGACACTTCTCTCAGGGTCTTAACCCAGTGACAACATAGTGACCACCTGTTTCTGCAAGGCAAACAGTGACTAGGCTGTTAATGGAGTTACTGCTCAGTGTTTCCTACTTCCTAAGCTATGAACTATGGGCCATGACTGGCCCAAATATCCAAAGACAATGTGTAAGATTTTAATTCTTATTCTTCCTTGTTCCTTCTTCCTGTATCTGATTATTATAGTTCCTACTGACTTTGAGAGATTCCCCTAAGGGTATTTGGTAGCACCAACAGGGTTTTGAATTACAAAATGTTATGTCATGCTAATCCTGAAAACTTGCTGTCCTCTTACTTTGAAATCATTGCCTGAATCTGGGCTCTTCAGAGGCAGAACCTCTACTCTATATCACTTTAGCCGAGCACCTACCTTTAAGATAGTATAGACCACACCTTGGGAGAGAAGCTGCAGTGTGCCTCTGTGTCCATTGCCTGGAAAAAAAAAAAAAAAGCCTGGCTCCATCTTCTTTGCTCCCACCATCAGGTATTTATGCATATGGATAAGATCCCCCTGAGCCTTCTCTTCTTCAGGTAGAACAGTCCTGGCTCTCTCAGCCTCTCCTCATATCAAAGATGCTCCAGTCCCTTCATCATCTTTGTGGCTCTTTGCTGGACTCACACCTGTATGTCTACATCTCTCCTGTTCTGGGGAGCCCAGAACTGGACACAGCACTCCAGGTGTGGTCTCAGCAGTGCTGGTTAGAGGGGAAGGGTCACCTCCCCGAACCTACTGGCAGTGCTCTCCCTCATGCAGCCCAGGAAGCTGTTGGCCTTCTTGGCTGTGAGGGCACATTGCTAGCTCATAGGCAGCTTGCTGTCAACCAGGACCCCAAAACCCTTCTTTGCAGAGCTGTTGTGCAGCCAGTTGTTCCCCAGCCTGTACTGGTGCCTGAAGTTGTTCCTCTCCAGAGGCAGGACCTGGCATTTCCTTTTGTTGAACTTCATGAGTTTCCAGCCAGCCCATTTCTCCAGCCTGTTTAGGTCCCTCTGGATGGTAGCATGATGCTCTGGTGTACCAATCACTCCTCCTTAGTTTTGTATTTTCTGCAAACTTGCTGAGGGTGCATTGCACTGTCATCCAGGCCATTAACGACAATGTTGAACTCTAGTGGCCCCTGTATCAACCACTTGGACATACCTCTAGAGACTGGCCTCCAGCAGGACTTCATGTCACTGATTGCAACACACTGGCTCTGGCCATTCAGATGGCTTTCAGTCCATCTCACTGTCCACTTACCTAACCTATACTTTGTCAGCTATGTCTGTTTTAAGTTCAGGTGGTAAAATTTGGACTTGCAGGATGGAGGATCCTAGCTTGAGCTAGAGAGGGGGTGGATTTAAGCCATTGGCTTTTTCCATAGCATGTGGGAGTTGTTATAATCAACCACCTGAGTGCTTTTGATTCTGTGGTACAGAACATCAATATGGCCCTCTTCAGCTTCCAACAGCACTTAACCCAAACAGAGCATGACGTGATTTACCTGCTGACTGCTGTCATCATATTTTGCTCTCTGTTTTGTCTCAGGGGGTGGTTACATCTTGCTTCCCACTAGACACACCTGGCCATGTTTGATTCTGCTCCATTTCTTAAGAGGTCAGGTCTTTAGGCAAGCAATAAGAGTTGCCAGCTGTGTTTGGAGATATACAGGTTTGTTCTATATCCTGTAGGCTTCAATGCTTTCCATTTGTTCAGAATTTCCTGGGATGGCTGGCTGAGCTGGTTTGTTTTTTTGCACTAGGCTCTTTTTTTCTTCCCCTTCTAAATTTATTAACATGATTTTCAATTACTTTTAGAACCCTGATAGTAATTTATTTTTAATTATCTACACTGTGTAGCTGTAACTTGCTAAATATGCAGGTCAGTTTAAGGTCTCCATCTGAAAATGAGTATTATGGTCATGGAAAGGCTCTCAATCTAGTTCTATTATTGTTATTAATTCTAATTAAAATAATATTTAGTACTTATTTAGCAGTTTTATGTCTGGAGTATTTTGCAAACATTTACCGATTAATTTTCACACAATTATTGCAAAATAGGTAGGAAATAACAGTGAAAAACTCTGTAGCATAGAGGGAAAAATAAGAAAGAAAAGTTGGTTATCTACAATAAAGGGAATTCTTGGGGACGTGTTGTCCATAGGCTCATTCTACTGAAAGTCTAGAGTTTCCTGCACATGCATGTGGACCCACTGTACAGTCACTGAAGGTACTCATACTGACAGCAGGTAAACTAATGCAAACTGTGTTTCCTCTCAGCAGTGAGCAGAGAGCATAGAAGTCCACATCATCAGCTTCAGCTTGAAAAGAAGAAATTTAACCCCCCTAAGGTCAGGATTTAAAGAGAGAATAGGTCTCCCTGTCTTGATTCAGAACCATAAATAGAATGGGATTCCTCAGCATACAGTTAAGTAGCAGGGGAAAAGGACTAAACAGACAAGATTGGATTGAAAGGAAGAGAATAGATCTAAAATTCAAATTAGGGAAGCAATGATAAGTCCTTGGCCCAGTTGCCAAATTTGACACTGACAGAGATTAGTCTTGGCACCATAAGTAATGAGAGAGTTGGGGTGCTTTTTAAGCTAAATTTGCTGCCAATATCTAAAAGGTTTGCCATCCATGAATGAGCACATGATGTCAGGAGGCCAAGAGCTATTAATACAGTAACCACGTAATGAGTGGGGAAAGACTGAGGGAACAGCATCTGTAAGATTGAAGTTCCAAGTCAACAACATTTCTGCAGTGTTGCAGCTCTGCAGAGCAGCTACAGCTGAAGTCTGGGACTCCAGCAGAGAACATCAGCGATGCAAACCATTGAACAGCACATTTGCCAAAAGAAGCCCGGGGCCACAAGCAAAGAATTTACTCAGAGAAAAAAAAAAAAAAAAAGAAAGAAAAGAAAGAAATTGATGTCTCTGCTGCTTGGAACAGAATGATGCCAGTATGACACTTCCAGGCATAAGATGAATGCAATCTGATCACCAGCCATTAGGAAAGATCATGAAGAAGCCATTGCCAAATGCCCCTAATACCCATGCCATTAAGACTCCATGGGACTCCCAGGACTTTTCCCATAAATGGGAAAAAGTACCTCAAAGTGTAAGTTCCTTGCAAATGTCTCCTTTGCATACATCAGAGGGCAGGATCCAGGCAGTCAAATGAAGCATGATGGAGGGTGAAGGCAGAGAAACCACCCTTACCCAGGACTGGCCAGATTTGAAAGATATAATGGCAAAAGACATTATTATCATGTAAAGGATAGGTTGTGTTTATGCAAGAAAGGATGTTGCTTAATGTGTCCGAGTAGTTCTTCTTGCTGGCACAAGATAGGTAGAAGATGATCTGAAAGAACTTCAACAAGCCAGAAGTATATGGCATGAATTACTGGTTGACAATGTGCAGGGAGTATACATAGTATACTATGGTATACATAGTATACTACATAGGAACATCGAGCACATTGCAGTCTCATTATATCACCTACACCTATCCCCAAAAATGAGAAGCAGGAAACAGCAGAGATCACAGCTGTTTTCTGTTGAGTTGTGGAGACTATCGGGAGCATACTCATATAGGACTATGATCAGAAAGGAGCATTTTCAACACTTCAAACATTTCAAACTTTAAAAACAAACTAATGGCTAAAGCCCTGACAAGCCCTGTTCATTACCTTCTACTCCTGTTGGGCAGCTGGCTTGAGCACAGTGTAGATTCCTGTGTTGACAGAAAACCTCAAAAAAACTGAGAAATGCTCAGCACATTATTTTTCC
>VXAA01003938.1:399970-481254 GCA_013399115.1 Anseranas semipalmata
TTTTATACATTTTAATTTATATTATGTATTTAGCATAGTTAATTACATATATAATATTTCTGTATATGTAAATTTCCATATAACCATTTGAAATGTGTATATAAAAATAATCTACTCCATATGTGCTATACATATATACTAGACACAATGTAATGTATAATAACCGATCAAAAGATTAAGCCATATTCTTTATGGATTAATATACTGCTGTTCAGCCATCCAGTCAGAATCTCTGACAGACAATAGCCTTCTACAATAAAACTCACATTATTCTGAACTTTTAATCTATACTGATGAAAGCTCAATAGATTCCTGAAATGTGACTGGAGATTTTTGTTTGTTTCTTTAAACAAGAAAAAAGCAGTTTTTGATTGAATGCTTGTATATATATAATGTATATATACTCTCCTGAAAAGAAGAGAAGCTGCTTTTCAGATTAAAAATGCTTTGCAATTATTTTTGTGAACCTCAGGGAAAAAAATCTGTCTTCCCCTGCTAGTATAAGCAGGTCCTGCTCCTCAGCCATCATCAGGACAACTGCGATTCCCTCGCAGAGAAACCACCAGGACAGCTTGCGTCCCATCCAGTCCAATATTTGTTGATGACAAGATAGGGAGTCCTGGGGACTACAGGAGTCTTTGGTCTGGCCCCATGCAGGAGACCAGCAATGGACCAGCAATGCAATGAATGCATTAAGGGAGAAAAATTTATACTTAGGAAAAAATGACTGAAGTGTCTGCTAACAATACATATGAGGACATTTTGCCTCACTATGCAGTGTAATGCCATTTTTTCTTAATAATATTTCTGTTCACCTCTTAAGACCCAAAGTAATATAATTCTTTAATCATGACAGTTTGGAACCATATCTAAATTTACAGCTAAATGTAGCTTTCATTGAAGTCAACCCCCTGCTGGCATCCCAATGGCCATGAAAAGAAAATGTTCTCTTTCACTTCAGAAGAAAAGCAAAGGTGGCTGCAAAAGAATAAATGAGCTACTTATCAAACTGCATTTTAAATACGTACTTTCTAAAGTTACAGGATATTTTAAATGACTTATTTTCTTTCTAGTCTGTCTTGCTAACTGGTAGTTCCTGTACCAAAAAATAAAAAATAAAAAAAAAAGAATAAAAAAAAAGGAAAATTAAGTAAAAGAAAACAGAAGTGCTGTCCAGAGAATAGATTTGATTTCTCACAGCACAGTCACGCTGTGGTTAGTTAGCCACCTGCTCAAAGACATGCAAGGAGCAGGACTACATATGTACCCCTGACTCGGGAAGAACCTTTCAGACCAGTTTCTAAACCATGAGAGTACTTGGCTGCTGACCATTTGGTGCTGGATTAGATGATGTGATAGTCAGGCAGACTTAAAAGAAATGGCCAAAGAGGGAAAGCAAAGAGCTGCCACCTGTGTAATAAAAAACAGGGTCACACTGAAGCTGTTCAAAGCAACATTGGTTGAAATTTTGGGTTTCCTTTTAATACTCTGTTTTACTGAAATGTTACAGTGAAATAAGCTGCGGAGGGCTAGGGCACCTTTATGTGACATTTCATTTTATTTCTGGATAGCAGGGGAGATGAATGCATGGGGCCCCCAGCCTGTACATTTCCATTCCCATTCCTCCAAAAAATGAAATATCATGTACAGCAACTTATACTTTATGGCTTAATTTCCTTCTGCCCAGCCAGCCAATCAGAAACATAAATGGACAAAAGCAATCCTACAATAAAACTGTATGTGTATTATATAACAGCCATATTATTCTGAACTTTTGCTCTATTTTTGCCTAAGGATCGATGGACAACTGAAACATAACAGGAAATATTTTTTTGTTTGCTTCCTAAAGAAAAACAGAACCACCCAATTGATAATAAAAAGTGGTATGTGCTTTCCTGTGAATGCATTCTGGCGCGGCAATTAAGTATTGAGTAAATAATAAACATCTCAAGGCAAATCTTTTACAGCCCATATAAGACAAGTGAGTTACAAAATGTTCACTTATAATAGGAAAAAGCTGCCTCATCATCACTGGAAGCAACATGAAACAACTGATATTACAATTCAACTACTGTTGCTTTCTTAGCAGCACAGTGGAATATTGTATATTGTTTAGAAGGAGGGAATTCCTTCATTTGAGCACAAAGAAACCAGCATTTTCAAGACTTCTCAAATACTTATCAGATACTATTTTATCCCTGGAAAACAGAAAATAGCCTCCGCATGCATCAAAGATTTATTTGTTTTTAATCAAAGGGCCTTGAGTGTTATTGTACTTATTAAAGCTATCCAGGAAATGATTAGTTTCCGTAATACGATAAAAGACATTGGCTGGCCAGCTGGCAGAGACAGCTATAGAGTAGCAGTGCGTTAATTAGTCCAATCTGCAGTTTGGAGTGTCCTCTGTGATACTGGCTGCTGTTGTGTGAAGTATTGCTACTACTGAAGTCAATGCTACTAATGACATCTGCTGAGCCAGGTTTCATCTCGCAAGGACAGCTTTTTGCTGTTGATGGTGGTAGTTGTCTTTTATTATTATTATTATTATTATTGCTATTGCTATTATTATGATTGCAAAAGCTCACCTATACCACTCAGGTTGCCTTGTGACAGGGTCTCACTTCTGCTCTGACTGCGGTGAATCCCGAGCTTCAGAAGTGTGAGAGCCCAGCTCTGGGGAACATAACCCTTGGATTTCTGCAGCTTGTACCTCCCTGTGAGTGCTTTCCTTGCAGCACCAAGGTTTGCAGTTTGGCAAAACAAATTACAAGTGGACAGGATCATGGACACATCAGGCTGTCTCTTGGGTGCTTCGCTTTCTGCTTTGCTTGGGTACTTTGCTTGGGTAGTCCATTTTCATGGCATATTTTCCCATATGTTAACTGAGAGTTTCACTTGACCAGTAATGGCTTCTCTGGGTTGTGCTGCTCACTAATCAATAAGACTGACACAGAGACGTAATGTGGAAATGAATTGATTTCTGTGAAGAGGGAAGAATGTGACTAATTATTGCTAAGCCACCTGCTGCTACAGCCAGATTGAAACATCTCCACTCTTCACTGCTATGTTTAGCAGCAAATTGCTAGGTGTGAAAGCTTTTTTGTGAGCAATGCAAATGCCCAGCAGGAGAGGGTGCCTTATTCACAGCATAATCCCATGACTTCAGCTTTTCTAGACGTACTGTCATCAGAGTAGGTCTCCCTACCGAAATAGGAGGTGTATGGCTTACCCTATGTGCCTGGCTTTTAGGAAGAAGTTTTGAAGGCAGTTTGAAATTGAGCTAGGGACATGACCACAACCTGCAGTCCTGATGCTGTCCTCGTTATAGACAGATTTGGAGTCTGCTCTGATGCAGGAAACAGTTTTCAAAGAGCATTTTTCCTTGATAAGCCTCAAGGTGCTTTACAAAGGTTGCCACAGTTATCCCCTTTCCCAGATGGGAAAACTGAGGCAGGGAGACCATAGCGAATACCTTTGATCAGTGAGGAGAGCAATGGCAGAGGCTGAAATTGAGGGATTCCAAGATCCCTCCTAGATGCATTATTTCCCAATATCTGCCCTTGCTTGTTTCTTCAATTCTTCTGGGAAGTCATTTGCTCTCAGAGAAAAGAAATGATGGTTGGATCTCACCTGAGTCATTTTCAAAGCTAGTTATGTTGTTTATATCAGCCCCAGACCTATCAAGCTGACCTATATGCTCAATGTGGCTGCTCCAGGTATACTGCATTGCAGATTTGGCTGGTTAATACTAGGGTGTGAGTGACAGTTGTGCCCGTAACAAGTTTATTCATAACACCTTGATACTCTGCATTTTCTAGAGCCCTCATGGTCTTCAGACAAATTCTCCCTTCTTTCTCCACTCACTGAAAAATTAAGCTTTTAGCTCTTCTCCCAGGATCAACACGTGTCTGGGATTCCCTGAATGCACTGAATAAATCACAGTGATTCCTCTAGTGTTTTTGAGCACCTGTCTCTTTAATATGATTACTATTCTTATGCACAGAAAAAATTGCCAGCTCAACATGAGTGTCATGGTTGTTTTTTTATGCAGACTGGTTACCTGTCAGTCTGAAGAGTACCCTGTTTGCCTGTCACTGTAAAATATTTGTCATACTCCTTCTCCACCTCCATTCCACCATCCATTTCCAAACAGACACAAAGACAAAGAGACCTTCACTTGCTTAAGTGGGAATATCTAGGACTGTGTGGGGAGGGAGTTTAATACCTCTTATTTCAAGTAACTTTCATCTCAGATTTCCCTGCTTAAAGTCCCTTTGAAGTTCTTTTTTAATTGGATTGGATTCAGAAATTAATTATCATGAGTCTTGGCAGTTAGAGAGTGCTTTACCTCCTCCGAGCCTTGCTCAGATGTTAATGAATTAAGGACAGTTTGCATCAAATTTGGATTAGGTGACTAAACAGCTCAGAAAAAGACCGTGTTTCTTTATACAGTGTCTTATTTTGTCACTGCTGGGGGAAGTTCCTGCTGGGGGATGGCTGACATTTAAGGTGTTGTGCAGTGAGAATACATCCTTTTGCAGCGTAGAGTCATTAGGGTTTGCTCCAAGCAGGTTTTCTTGGCATGGTGCTGGAAACAGTTGAGCTCGGTTTGGTCCCTCAACACACAGGCAGCTGCACAAAGTCACTTAGAGAAACAGAGAAAAAGCATGGACAGCGTGTACCAGGGTAGATGGGCATATTAAAGTGCTAAATACATTCAACTGTAGTCGATGGTTCATTGCTGGTGGGTTAAACAACCTTCTCCCTTGCTCAGGGATTTTATTTGACAGCAAGGTTATAGTGAAACACAGAAATCCAATATCCCTTCTATAAAATACAGAAGGAGAAAAAAAAATTATGTGGACTAAAATTATGACTTAATATCACATTTAGTTTGTCCTTTGCTGGGATTGGTAGGCTGTGTTTCAAAGCTTTATAATTGATATTGCTCATAACACAAGGGAAAAAGAGAAAGAGAGCAGGCTATAAACTAAAAGATTGGAGCTGTAAGACAAGCATATTGTAAAGTGACAATAGGGAATAAGGTGGTTAAAGGGATCACTAGATGGCAGTCAGCTCTCCAGCAAGGATAATTGAGGAAGGGAGAGACAAGTTTGTGGAGATGCAAAATAGGCATGGAGGAAAGCACCTGTAATGTCATACAATTATCGAAATGATGTCAAATTTGTTTTACTTTGCACCAGTAGTCCCAGGGCAGTCAATGCTCTCTCAAAAGTGGTCCTGTTGTGCCAATGGACTTACTCACATGAGAGAGCAGGTGTGATCCATCTATGCACACACAAAGCAAGGAAGAGAAAGGAATTCAGTTAGAATGAAAGAGAGAAAGAGAGAGAGAAGGAGAGAGAGAAAGAAGGAGAGAAAGAAAGAAAGAAAGAAAGAAAAAAAGAAAGAAAGAAAGAAAGAAAGAAAGAAAGAAAGAAAGAAAGAAAGAAAGAAAGAAAGAAAGATGAAAATGAAAATGAAAGAGAAAAAGGAAAAGGAAAAGGAAAAGGAAAAGGAAAAGGAAAAGGAAAAGGAAAAGGAAAAGAGAAGAAAATAAAAATAAAAATAAAAATAAAAATAAAAATAAAAAGAAAAAGAAAAAGAAAAAGAAAAAGAAAAAGAAAAAGAAAAGGAAAATGGAAAAAGAAAGAAAATTATCTTACCAAGTATTTAAGCCTTGCTTTGGGATGTGAAAATATGGTAGTTCTAACTCAATCCCTAATGAATTTTTAGATACAGATTGCACACATTAATGTTACTCACTTGTACAGCACCAGTGCAGGAGAGCCATATATTTTAGCTAGGCTGAAAGCAGTAGAGTATCTGACTGTCTGCAGAGTTTATTAATGTTTTTTATTATTTCTTTTGCATTGTTCATGGTGCTTAAGGCTGTATTAACTTCCATGAAGAAGGAGAGGCATCCCCAGTCCATAAACCAATATCAGGGAATGCATTAAAGCACCTGAATTAGGGGTAGCACCACAGCATTTCTCTTCCATGGCCATGTTAGAGGACTGCAGGGATTTGGAAGGCAAGGAGCACCTACCAAAGAGCAGCTATGGTTTAGTTTATCTGCTCTTTTCCAAATCATACATCCATTTCTTCCACATTAACACTCCTTCAGAAATGTGGCAAACACAGCCCAGTTCTTCATACTGTTTTCTGAAATTCCTAAATTTAAGGGATATGGGATCATGTGAATTCCTATATACCAGCAAAGGACCATAGGATTACATTGAACAATGTGCTCCCTCATCAAGACCAAACATTTTCAGTGTTACTGGGGCTACATTTTCTAACCTGGGGGGTTATGATTTCTACTAGATGGTTGCAGTTCCAACTGGGAATTTATCAGTCATAGCCCAAATCCTCCCAGTTGACACTGCCACATATAAGAGCTCTAATGCATAAATTTGTTAATATTAGCCTGATGCCTTTTTTGATATATATAATTTTAAGACCAAATTTGCTTTCCTCAGTGGAGTGAGAAATGCATCTTTTTAGAGAGCCATCTAATTTTGCTTAATGACTTGGAATGATGGACAGCTTACTGATTTGTCCCGTCATTTGCTTCTTCTGCATTACTCCAATAGGCATCACTCTGAGACAGTGATTTACAGGCAAAAAGCCTAAAATCTGCCAGCACCTTGGAGGAGGAGTACACATAGAAGTCACATTCCTGAGAACACATCTTCCCCCAAAGGTATTAATTTGGAACTAGGGTAAAAATTCTTGACTTGCAATATTTGGTGTCTGTCTCTTTCTCCTTATTTTTTTTTTCCCCATTGATATCCCTTTCTTGGGCCTGACAGTGTGTTTTTATCCAGTTTTCTTAATGTTTACTCCTTTGTTCTTTTCTACACTTTACTAGATGGCTCTCATGTACTTTCTCCTTACATGGCTTGTTGAATGTGAACTAGTCACCACCTCAGCTCCTCAACAAACAATGAAGGTGGTACACTTTCAGCCTGTTATGCTGAAATGCACTTTTTCAGACTTCGTATCTATTGTGACTTTTTTTTTTTTCTCTGAGCTTTGACATTTTTAATGTTATTTGCTCAAAAGCAGTGACTCCAGGATCAGACAAGATATCCATGAACATCTTTTCCAATGCTAGACATTGGGGCAGTAACACCTTCTCACACCCATATGCAAGACATCGATTAGCATCCCCAGAAGAAGCCAGCCTCCCAGAGTTAGGAGGAAACCTGTACAAGATAATGTTTTGTTGTTTATCCAACACAGACAAGGTCTTCTCAAACTTCTTGCTTTGTAAGACAATTGTTTTGTCAGTCTGGGTTTTGTTCTGTAGTTCTAAAGAGATGACTTTATATTTAGCAACATTTAAAGAATTATTTTGAGGATTTTCAACACCTGTCAAAAAATGTTCGTTCAATAAATTCAAAAGGACTTGGTGAGGACTTACTGCATGTGGTGAAACTTATCCCTGAGACTTATCCTTGATGTCCTGACCGCATTCCCAGGCAAGCTGCATCATGAGTTCCAAGGAGTCATCTGTGCACTGTAAGTAGAGAAGCCTTGCTCTTCTGCCCTGTAAATCCAGGGAGCTCATTTCATCATTATAAAAAGAACTTTTTTTTTTCCCAGTGTTTCTGAAATAAAATACTGTTGAACTGCAATTCAGGGGAAAGGGAAGGAAATGCTTTGGCTCTTCATTCTGACTCTGCATGAACATTTTCTCCAAGGTCTTGAGAATTTCAATGGAACTGAAACTGTGGGTGGGTCTACATCAGTATTTTAATTCAGATCAGCGGTGTACTTTTGAAACAAATCTCCTCTATGTGCCATTTGCCACACTTCAGCTCACATTTCAGAATGGTTTTGGAGCATGTTCTTTCCAGATGAAGCTAAAATGTAGGAGGCACTTCTGTAGTGCCTCCAGCATGCTCCAATCACTAATGGGCCTTCAGTCTGCAAAGTCAGTAGTCTAACCACCTGAAATAAGGGTAGTGTGGGCCTGGGTTCTTCAGCAACAACTGTTTTGCTCTACAAATACGATCCTATTGAGCAAAAGTCCTTGCTGATGTGACATAGCCATTGTATCCCAACCAACCTAACAAACGCATACATTTGAACGCACACTTCTCAAGCAATATCCTTGCTTGTCTTCATTTTTATTACCTACTGCAGGAAAAAGTTTTCCAGCAATTACTTTACCAAGCCCAAGCAGGATTCTTGATTTTCACAAAGACAGGTTCCCTACAGACAGATCTGACTTTTACAGGTATCAGTTTCGAATCAACCACTTGGTCTCCCTGAGGACAAAGCAGAGGACCTGAGAGGACTAGGAGCATCTGGACTGCTAGGTGCTGCCCACGTTTCTGATGCAGTTTCATCATGCTCTGTTGAGGAGATTGACATCTATTGAGGAGATTGACCTCTACTGACATGAACAGGAATATCAAGGTCTCAGGATTTTCAAAGGATCCAAGTCAGCCTGCTTTCACTGTCTAGCGGTGGACATCCAAAGCTGTGCTAATCCCAGGAGGCTCTTTCCACAGCCAAAGAAGAGACATGAGCCTCCAGAAAGCATTTAAGCTGAACTACATTAGAAACTTGTCTTAGGATAAGATTCATCGCCCAACAGATATACATTTTTTACTACACTAAAAGGAGACAAGGGTGACTATATCAGATCTACGTGTCTTGGTTTTAGAAGAAGGTAAATCCTATCTGTAGACTAAGTAGAAAGAGATAGAAAGTTAAGGTTTTGGAGAAGCAGAAAATTTAAATTTAAATTACTATAAATCTCAGTATTAACAAAATAAAAATGCCCGCAATGATGAAAAGTTCTTCAAGTAACAGGTTAGGCAGGCAATTTGTTGTTTCCGTGAAAGAATTTAGCTGAGATAAGAGTATTATGCGCAATTGGAATAATAGGTATGTAATAAGCAATTATCAGTTAGGAGTTCTGTTCCCCAGGCACATTATAGAGAAAGCATATCTAGGGCTGCTGCTTAATATAATTTTCTTAAGCTGACTTTCACCTTACTAGAGTCATATCAGAACAGTGAGTTCTTTTATTTTACCTTTTTCTGTTTCATGGTAAGGATAAGACATTTGTCATTTGTTTTCCTGGTGGTGTATTATCTATCTCATGCCTTATAGTTCTCACCTTTGCATGTACCTCTGCTTTGCTTATCAATATCAAAGCAGCTCCATCTCCTTCTTCTCATGCATTTATTTCTGTAATGGAGTGAGGAACTGAGGATAATTCATGTCATGGGACTGGGATTTGTGCATGTCAACATAGTTCATTAAAAATAGTAAGTTCTGTAGCTTGTTCCCTATTATTCTGCAATAAAGTTGGTATATAGATTGACAAACTGGTAGAAGCAGATGAGGACATTTAAGTTTCCTCCATAGACAAAAATCCCTCTGTTGCATTGTTCCAGCTTAGTAATATGGTTTCCATATTGTACTTGGGTATCAATCCTTTGCTACCAAAATAAATATTGGTCCTATCTCTTCCAGATATCTCCTCCTCCTTTCTTCTTTGACTTTTGTCCTCCTGTACGTTGTATAGAAGTCAGCAGAGTTTGTAAAGCTTTCTATAGCACTTTAGAACCATATCACAGAACTTAGTAAAAAAATGCTTTTCTGCTAGTTGATACTATGGGTCAGTAAAACAAGGTAAATAAATGCCTTGTGAACGTATATGGGCTTTTTGAACAACTTCTTTTTAGTGCAAACATTTTACAAGACTTCTTCCAAAGATGGGCCTTGGAATGAAGTTTTATCTCCCAGGGATGAGAAAAGAGCCTTGCAAAAGCTCCGAGCTGTACATCACAACTCAGTGCAGCTCATAGCTATTGCTATTAAGGGCTTGACAGGCACTTAATTTCCATCTCTATCTCGTTGTTTACATTGGCTCCTTTCTCTTTCCTTTACCTTCTTATAGCTTTCAGTTGTTTCCTTTCAGAACTTCCTTGAAAAATTCAATATTCTTATTCCTGTTCTACTTCTCATGCTATTATTAGGTTGGAAGAGTACTCGTTTCTTATAGGCATTTTATTTAAATAATAAAACATAAGAATTTGATTATTTAATTATTCTAGGTGGTTTTACACTCTAGTCATATAACTAATCAAATGATTTTATTTATTTATTTATTTATGTCTCTCCTGGTATTGTTCCCAGCTGGCTGTTTTATTCCAAGATAAAGATGTTTTGAGACAGGTTTCTTGGTCATGCATCCAGTGCCCCTCTCTCACAGTTTTAACACAAAATTGCTCCTTGTGCCAACTGAGGTTAAGCATTCTGTATTGCTGCTGCTTTTTTTTGCATTTTTGCAGAGTCCCGCAACAAAGACAACCAGGTCCTTTTCTTGTGCTGCAGATCAAACTAAGAACTGATGCTAAAAGCTAATCCCTGCCCCAAAGAGTCAATCAACACCTTTTTTCTTTCTTTTTTTTTAAGGAGCAGAGTCGGAAACATACGGTGCTACCTGACTTGCTCGTTCCCAGACATATGGATGCCTTCCAGCCACCCTGATGGCAGAGTGGGCTGGCAACAGACTTAATGCCAAAGCCATAGGCACACTTGGTTGCACATCATCCCCGGTGCTTTGGGGGAGCCCTATGGGGCTTCCAGGTCTGTGCCTCCACAGGAAAGCTGTCTTGAGGTTCCCCTTCAGAAGATAACAGAGCTGCATCCAAAGAGACCTTTGTGATTAAATGTGTGGGATATTTGTCACTGTCATCTTCTGAAAACAATTGTTGTCCCTGAGCTGAAAGGTTTTGGCGAGCTGTGTGCTTGGTGTTAAACTCTCAGTAACCAGTAATGAACCATTCACCATCAGCGAAGATTAATTTATGACTGTAGTAATGGTTATATTCTTACTATTAAATATTTCTAAAAGGAACTTGTGCACATATGGAATAAAGTCAGTTTTGTGACATCTCTTAGCTGTGGTCCAGTTTCATTAACTTTTATTATCCTCACCTGTTTCCAGTGTCATTATTGTCAGCCTGGGGGCAGGCATTGTTGAAACATTCATTTTAATTACAGCACAATATGAATGCAGCCCCTTGTGATATTTATCAGTGGAATACTCAAAAAAAATTTAATATATTGAAAATAAATCCTGTTTATAGCATACTACTTTCCCAACTGTAGAAGATTTTAGCAGTTCATATATCATGCATTTACCACCTTTTTAACATTTAAACAGAGCCTGGAATTTATACCCTTTGATGACTCACCAGTCCCCGCTGCTCAGATGTAATCATCACTCAGTAAGAAGTGGAAGAACTGGGCGAACACAACTAATGCTGCAGTGCTGACCTGAATGGCACAGCTGAACAAAGTGGATTAATAAATACCAATGTGATCTATTCTGAGAGACAGATGTGGGCACCCCACAGCAGACAGGGTCTGATCAGCACACATGCAAGGCCAGGTAACAAAGAAAGCGAGACTGATGGATACTTGGTACAGAAGCTCATTATAAAAGTTTATGGTAGACTTTTACTGGCCCCTTAACACTTGAGGAATGCAACCTTTGATGAATGAATGATTAACCATTTGCTGGGAGCTTGGGGAAATTGTTGAATAAAATATTTGTAGAATATCTTTGACTAGGCTTTGGAACAGAGTACCACCTTTGACAGGTGAACTATACCTTATTACGGTGGGAAAACACTTCATAGGTCCATTAGCAAGGAAGTAACCAAGGAAAAGATTAGCTCAGCACTGCTGGGAGCCATTAGCATGCTGTACTACTGGCCCTTTTCCCTGACATGTGGAAGGGTTGAACATAACAGCCCAGTATTTGGCCTCATAGCTCTGCAGTTAATGTCCTTCTGCAATTAAACACAGTGAGTGTTCTGCCTTCATCTGTGGGCTTTAGCTGTAACTGAGATCAGGCAATGTCTTGGCATATCACTGACCCTGCCAGGCATCTCCATTATCTCCTCTACTGATGTGCATGACCGCACTGCTTTGGCACCCACAGCGGATGCACAGTTGGTGTCTTTAGGAGGTGCAAGGAGGTGTGGTGGCAGTAGGCTGCAGCTTACCAAAAGGATTCCCAGGATCGAGTCTGTTGCCAGCCCAATCTGCCATAGGGGTGGCTGCAAATCCCCCCAGCCTGCCTGGAGCCACCTGTGTGGCTCCTTCACAATGCATGAGACTCAGCTGCTCAGGATTGCTCACACTGAGGTATGTAATTCATGTGCAGTTTAAAGGACCCAATTTCACTGAGGCTATGCTGATTTACCCCTCATGATGATCCGACCATATATATTTATTTAAAATGCTGTCAGATTCAAGGTATCTTAGAGCTCTGTGTGGTCTATATCACCTCTAGGATGAAATAGTGTATCAAGTGACATAAACCTCAGTACTGGCAGTGGGTATTTATGGTTGTCGTCATCTCCTTCAAACGGATGCCTGATAAACAGCAGCCTAGAGTGAAGAAAGGTGGCTCAGCGATAAAAAGCTTTTTTAGCACCAATAAAGTCAGAGCACATCATCTTCTCAAGGCATGACCCTGCCTAGGTGCCTACTAGTTGAGATGTGAATGAAAGCCCATCAATGGCAGAGGCACCTCTGCAGGCCATAGGAAGGAGAGAAACGGAAAGGTGCCACTTTGGCATAGTCAGAGCTCCCTCCTGGCAATCCCACTCCACAGCTGCTGGGTGGTGCCCCTCCACCTCCAGCACAACCATGATGACCTGAATGTTTTTCTCAATGCATTTGATCCACAGAGTAATTTCTTTCTACCACTCAAGTCATGTGGACTCATTGGAGGGCAGTTATGGGGAGGTGCCACCTTTATGGGGCTGGAAAAGCTTCTGAGCTGGCTGGCTGCTCACATACTGTCTCCACAGTCTCCTCACTACAGGCTGCTGTCTTTCCCCTGCTCTCTTCTGCCCCACACTAATCACCCTTCCTTCTGCTCCTGGATCTCCTTCATCTTCCCTTATTTCCTCTGTTTAGCTAATCCTCTCTAATTAACTCCTGAATAATTAAATAATTAAAAAAAAACACATCTGAGAATTAAATTGTTGTTTGCCAGCCATCACTGTGTTCATATATTATATCCCTTTTTCCCCTACCCTTTGCCTTGTCTGTTTAAACAAAGTGTTCTTGGGTCGGAGACCCTCTAATGAATAGTAATGCACAGCATTATGTGCTGACACAATGGGCTTCTAATCTCAGTTGACCCTTCAACAACCGTTAAGCTTACACTGCCACAAATATCAACATTTAATTTCAGCTGTTTGCGGGACACGGTGCTAAGTGATATCAATGAGCACTGAGGGCTCCACTTTTAACTGTGATCCTTGTATTTGCCTTGAAGTCTGATTTGTGATAACTGGTAGAGTGAAGTCTGCAGTGTAGGTACTGTTACCTTGTGGAAAACCCCTGTGTTTATTTGAGAAAGCTTTTTTTTTTTTTTTTTTTTAAAGGCCCCAGGACTGCCCATATAGTCGCTACTATGGGAATATGCTGCAAGTAAATCTCTTTCCTTGGTGCTTAGTCTCTTATATTTGGGACTAAAAATTAGGAACATAGTCCATGGTAATCATTTGAGTTCCCTCCATAGACAACAAAGACAGACAGACATTCTCATTCATCTTGGGTATCAAAGGTCCCTTACCAGAAGTCTCCACAGATTGCTCCTCGGACAGCTGAAGTTCAGGAAACCAAATCCTTTCCTGAGTAAAGACACTCTTCAGAACACAAAATAAACTGCTTCTGCAGGACTGATTTGTGTTCTCTTTTCCTTTCCGCATGCAAACAACAAACCTACTATGGGGTCAATTTGTACCAATTCCACATCCGTGTTCCACCTACCTCTTCAGTTTATTCTGCCTCATAACATTAAAAGATTGCTAGAAAGATTCCTAGTACCTATGTTATATTGAAAGAAGAACAAGCAAGATATCCCCTAAAAATCATCAATTTGACAAAATGATGGCATAGTGGCATGTTTTTAGTACTTGTTCATGTGCCTACATATCCACTCCTAAGTCTTAAAAGTCTTAAAAGTCTTAAAAGCTGTCCATTTTGCATGTCCATTTTGTGACACCAGAGAGTTAACCTTCAGAAGACCCAAGTGCTGGCTACCCTACTTGAAGTCAACAGGAGCTGCAATCTATAAGGGAGGAATTACTTGTAATCTATTTAATTATTATTTATTATATTATTTTATCTCTATGGTTGGGTTTCTTTCCTATCAGTTTAACCTATTTATGTTCCAGTATGTCCCACTGCCTTCTGCCTGGAGACAATTGCCAGGGTACAAAAAGCAAGCAATGCATTTTCCCAGATTAAACAAAGAAAGCAGAATGAATCACAGCTTCATTCAGTCTTTTTTTTTTTTTTTTTTGGAGAGCCAAGAGAGACATTGAGTTAAAGAGTAAAGTGATTGGCACTTTGAGTTTTGATCTCACATATAGAAAACATAAAAGTTCAAGAGAACAGAGAATTCATCTGAATTGATTCAGTGTGACAAGGTACTGCAGGACTTCTGAAAAGTCATGTAAAATAAAGGCTAACCCCTCAAATTTTCCAGCCTATCAAGTTGTTATACTTCAACCTTTCCTTCTCTCTGGAGGAAAAAAAAAAAAAAAGGAGTTTTTTTTCTTTCTCCATTTATTCAGGGTAAAAAAAAAAAAAAAGACAGAATAAGTGAAATCTACCTAAGAAATTTCCTCATGTATTACAGCTTTGCAGTTGCAATCTGTTTACCTTAACCCCCAGTAAGAGGTCCAGATTAGTTCAATGTATCAAGTCTTCTTCATTTATTTAAATGGGGGCTGGGTCAGTTATGTGAATAAGGAGAAGCAGTGCAATTCCTAGGATTGAAGGCTGAAGTGTCTGCTTTGCTGTGCAGATCAACAAATCAAATACAAATCAAGATACAAGCATCCCAACAAGCCTTTTACACATTTTCTAAAGAGAGAGAAAGAGAGAGTCAATAGCAATAGAGTTTGTCCCCAGGAGCTGAGCAAAACTGAAATAGCATAGGCTACGCTACATTAAGGAGGAAATTGTAGGTTCTCAAGGTGGGAGCTGCTTTTTTTCCCATTGAACAAATGTAATTGAACAACGCAGAAAACTTTTGGCTGTAATGGAGAAGATAGTAATGAAGAGTAGAGCTGACTGTTTTCCTCTTGGCTGCTGGGCCATGGTGTTACTCAAAGTTCCACAGTGACAGCTAGAAGACAGCTTTTGTGTTTGGGATACACCAAGACTGCTTTTGCTGTTTTCCTTGTTACAACTTTGTTTTTACCTTTCTAATCCAGGGCCAAACTTTGTCCTTGGTACAACAAATATGGAGGGTTGATGCTAAAAGCTTATCTGTTATTAGGATCAAATTGTACAAACATGAGATATCCTGCTTCTCCAGCAGTCACCAGCTGTGTACCACAGAGCAAACAGAGCGTCTGGGAACATCTGTAACTCAAGAGGAGTTTGGGAATCCTTGACGTTGGAGTATGTCTTTGTGGTGGTTTCAGAATGACAGGCAGCTAAGCTCCAGCATGCCACTTTCCCACACCCCCTCCTCAAAAGAATAGGGGGAGAAAATATGATGAAAAAAGGCTCCAGGGTTGAGATGAGGAGATCGCTTACCAATTACCGTCACAGGCAAAACAAATTCAGTGTAGGGAAATTAATGTAGTTTATTGCCTATTGCTAATAACTGACTAGAACAGTGAGAAACTACAAGCAAACCAAAAACACCTTCCCCCTCCCATCCACCCTCTCCTACCTCCTCCCCCCGAGCGGCGCAGGGGAACGGGGAATGGGGGCTGCGGTCAGTCCCTAACGCTGCGTCTCCGCCACTCCTTCACGGTCACTCTCTGCCCCTGCTCCACGTGGGGTCCCTCCCACGGGATGCCGTCCTTCCCGAGCTGATCCTGCGTGGGCTGCCCACAGGCTGCAGCTCTTCCAGAACTGCTCCCATATGGGTCCGTACCACGGGGCCCATCCCTCAGGACCAAACTGCTCCAACATGGCTTACCCACGGGCGGCAGCTCCCGCCAGGCCTCCTGCTCCTGCGTGGGCTCCTCTCCACGGGCTGCAGCTCCGGCTGCAGGGCTGCTTCTCACTCCTCTCTCCCAGCTGCTGTGGCACGGCAGGTTTTTTTTCCCTTTCTTAAATCTGCTCTCCCAGAGGCACAACCAGTGTCGCTCACTGCCTTGGCTATGGCCAGTGATGGGTCACTTTTGGAACTGTCTCTTGTCTGACATGGGGCAGCTTCTTGCTCACAGAGGCCACCCCTGCAGCTCCCCTGCTACTAAAACCTTGCCACATAAATCCAATACATTCTCCTGTTAAGGTGGCCAGGGTCATTTTGAGGACTACTGCTGCTAGGTGCCTACCTCCAGGGAAAAACTCTTCTTCATGCAAAGACTGAAGTATCTAAGACAAGGAGCACCAGCAAAGTAATTCTGCCACCCCCACGGAGTATCTCAATAATAAACACTGTAACAAAGAGGAGGCAAAAGTGAAAAATCCTCATTTCTGGTAATAAAATAAATTATGGTATATTTCTGGGAAGCAGACGGCTATTTCCAATTTAGAGTTAGGAAATAAATTTTTTCTTCCTTTAGTAATGCAGTCGGTTACTAAATATCAACAAAGCAGAAGCCTTGGACCATTGGCTGCAGAAGTATTGACTGATGAGATTGTTAAACTGCTATTTTCAAATCAGGATACTGGGTAAGTCCTTTGAGATATTGTGACTGTCCAAAAGATTGAACAGAAAAGGCAGGAAACTAATTTTTCAATAGTTCAAAGGATAATGTGCTGAAAATGTAACTATAGGTCTGTCAGTTTAATGCTTATTTAAGACAAAATCTCAGGAAGGCAAAACAGGGTGTGCTCCATAGAGAATTAAGGGTGAGAACCATAATTAATACCAGACAACATGGTTTAATGAAAGATAAAACATTAAACATAAATAAGATTCATTTTTGGTGGGTTTACCAGTTTGACAAAATGTGCAATTATTAAAATAACATAGTTATATAAGGACATATCATTTTCTCATTAAAAAAGAACTACTCAAACTTTGAAGTCTAGGTAAGCAAATTAAAAATTTACTAGAGAGATTTTAAAAGAAAATACTAGATGTGAATGATATTTCAAAGGGAACATTTCTGCTGTGGTTTTCTATCCAAATATAGTTCAGGGAGTACATGGATAGAGAGGGAAGGCAAGAGAAATTTGTGGTAAAGGCTGTGGTTGGCACTAAATGAATAAGAGATAAAGATAGCTTCTAGAGAAAGGTCCAGACTGCAGGAAAATCTGGGCTTACCTTCTTTTAATTAAAGAGTTAGGTGCAAAGATCAAACAGCTAGGAAGAGGGGATGTGGATTTTAAGTGAAATAAAAAATGAATTAATGTTGACAAGCAAAAAAAACCTTTTTTTTTTTTTTTTTTTTTTTAATGAGAGCAGACTGAAGAGAGTTCAGATGAGATCTCTAGACTGATGTGAAATTTGGAAAACCTTTAATAAGGGACTGAAGGAGCTCAAGTGAATTTTCTCTCATAGTCATACTTGCATTACTACACAGCCCCAGCCACACTGAAGCTCCCCCTGTACCAACATTGCCAGCATCTGCTGAGTGCCTGTCCCTGATTGCTGAGGTGACTCATTTAAGACCAGGATAAGAAAAGTAATTTATTCCAGGTAATGTGAGGATCTTAAGGAGTCCTCCTCCACAGGTGAGGGAGGGACATGAGCAGTTCAGATCTCAGACACACTAAAGCTGGCATCCAGGGTCTTGCAGAGCTACCCAGAACTGCCCCAGGGAGCAAACAGGGAGCTGGAGGAGAGCCACCATGGGCAGATCTCGAGAGGACCAGGACTGGCTGTTCCTAACAAGAAAGGAGGCTGAAGACAAAGGGTTGACTCCAAGATTTAGCCCAGAAGAAATCATTTGGGATATTCATTCAAACTACTTCTGAGGAATGTCAGAAACAGAAACAAAGAAGGAATTTTAAAAGTGTAGATTTTCTGTAAACAAGCTAGAAAATGACATAAAGAGGGTTGGTAGCAGTTAAAATTAATTGGGGCCTTTTTTTTTTTTTTTTCTTTATCTCTGCAGGATGACACAAGTCTTTCTTGGATCATGAGTTGCAAGTGGAAAATTTGGACTGAGGAAAGAAAGGAATGAAAGCAGAAAATGAAAATAGCTATGGACAGATTAAGAGATCACAGAATCGCAGGAGAGGTGAGGTTGGCTGGCACCTTTGTGGATCATCTACTCCAATCCCCCTGCTCAGAGCAGAGTCACCTAAAACAGGTTGCTCAGGACTGTCCAGCTGGGTTTTGAATATCTCAAAGGATGGGACTCAACAGCCTCTGTGGGCAACCTGTGCCAGTGCTTGATCACCCTCACAGTAAAAAAATGGTTTGTGGGTGTGTGTTTAGACAGAATTTTCTGTATGTTGACTTGTGCCCATTACATCTTGTCCTGTTATTGTGCACACTGAGAAGGACTTGCCTCCATCTCATTTACACCTTTTTTTTTGCAGTATTTATACACATTGCTAAGATTCCTCTGAGCCTTCTCTTCAGGCTGAACGGTCCCAGCTCTCTCAGTCCTTCGTCATATGAAAGATGCTCCAGTCTCTCCCGTCATCTTCTTGGACTGTTGCTGGGCTGACTCCAATACGTCCATATCTTTCTTGTATTGAGGAGCCCAGCACTCCAGATGTGTCTCACCAGTGCTGAGTATAGAGGAATGATCACCTCTGTCAACCTGCTGGCAATACTCTTCTTAATGCAGCCTCATACCAAGATGGGAAAGGAAGGGATAAGTAGGGGACATAGAGAGGAGTCAGGAAAACGTACATGACTCTGAGAAAAGAGAGAAATGACTACAGAAGAAAAAAGTTAAATTGAAGCAGAAAATGGCAATCATATTTTGTCCATTTGTTCTTGAACAAGATGTAGTGGTGAGAGAGTCTGTTGATGACCAGAGTCAAGAGTTCCAAAGAAGAATCTTTGAATCCACAGATTCATAACTGGCATCTGATTTAATCAGCAGGTGAAGCAGAGAGATTTAACAAGACAGGTGGCACGGATGAAGGGAAAGGAGGAGGAATAAATAACAGAGGGAGTGAAAGAAATTTCTTCCAGACAACCTGTTCTCTGGGATCAGGACTAGAGAAAACAAATATCTGGAAGTGTAAAAGACTGAGTGAGCTATGGGAGGGAGCCTTCAGGGAAGACTCCACAATGGAAAGCAGGGTCTTGGCATAGGACAGAGCAGGAAACATGCAGCTCTTGGGCTGGGCCATGTATCCTCTCACTTCCTGTGAATTTCTATTCTTTTGTGCAAAGTAGAATAGCCATCACAGCATAAGTGCTGAGAACTACCCTAAAGAGCCTGATGGTTGAGATAATCTCCAAGAGGGGATTTGGATTTCTTCAAGCAGAGATGTGAACTGAACATGGGTGAGTACCATAAGATGTACGTTTCAGATTAGTTCCCTTTCTAACAGATAATAATATTGTGCCTCAGTTTCAGGGTAGAAAAGAAGATATAATTATAGTGAATCCTAGAACAAAAGTTGAACAAGGACCGTGGGTTGAATAAAGCTGCCCTAAAGCTGTGCATATTGAAAAAATAAGAGTCCCAACAACAGAAAACTCTTTAATGCACTGGGCAACTGTGTAAGAAAATTCAGTAACGAGAACTTGAAACTTGGCAAGTTTCAACTAGGAGTCGGGTAGATATTTTTAACAGTAGGGACAGTTAAACCACTGGAACAACTTTTAGGAACATAATGGAGAATCAGTCTTGTAAGTCCTTAAATGAACATTGCATATCTTCATAGGAAGGTAGTTTCTGATTTAGACAGACCATAAAATCTAAACATAGGAATCTTACTGTCAGCTTATATTGGATTTCAGAACAGCTGATCGTAATGGTTTAGTCATTCTGTTCGAATGAATTTGTCTCAGCATGGAAAAAGCAAGGTTGTTTCCTGTTGTAGCTCCCAACCCTACACAATTCCCTGTTGGAAGGCTGGCTTCTGAAATAACACGGAGATCGTCACTGCAGATTATATTGAGGCAACAACAATTTTCAAAACAAAAAAACTAACTTCCATTAGCTGCTATATACTAATAAAATTTATTTTTATGTCACTGCATAATAGATAATTAATTCTGTAGGTGTATTTTGTAACTAGAGGAACCTACTGTTTTTATTTGAAAACTTTTAGCAAAGGTTTACTCTAACAGATTGATAGCAAACACACCCAACTATTACTTCCTAACTCTTGGCTGACATGAAGCCATTTTCCCAGTCCAGAGCCTTTCATTTCATTACAACCCCTTTAAAAACATGTCAATACCATCCCTTTACTTTCAAGCTAAAGTTTTGCCAGGATGTATGTGTGGGGAGGTGGTGATTCTGAGATACTCGAAGCTTTCCAACAGGATAAGAACAGCAGTTTCCAGACATCCTGTTAACATCAAATGTGGATAAATGTAACTTCTTATCATCTTCAATGCAGGCCATGGTTCTCAAAGACATTTCACTGTTCATATAGATTTGTTTGTTCTGTTCAGAGAGAAAGAAGAGGAAAAATTCAGATACTTTGCCATTAAAAAGGGCTGGAATAGTTAATGTCTGAAATAATATTTAAACTTTGTAGAGAGCATTTCAAATAAGAGATTGAAATGCTGGATAAGGGGAAGGACTTTGAAGATTGTGATCCAGTGTCATCTCTGAAGACAGCCAAAAGAAAGTATTCAAGCTTAATGGAAGAGGTTACCCAAGGTGACTTGCCATCGCTTTTCCTGAATGTGAAAGTAGCAGGCTAATAAAAAGTTCTTTTCCTTTTGGAAATAGAAACACAGCAACACAACCACACTGAATTTTAACTTCTCAGTGACCACAGCGAATTCCCCTTCCACTCAGCCTTTCTCAGTGAGGTCTAGAGGTATGGTACTCCAAGTGTGGAAAGCTGCAGGTTCACTACTTCAAAAAGACTACCTACAAGGCTTAGTCTGATCAGAATACAATACAAGAATCAAGACATTTCCTTTAAAATATATGTGCATGCATGTACATATATCCCACTCTACAGATATCTAGCCCAAGACCTGATATCTACCAAAGGAGGTTGGGAGAGGGTGTTCTTAGAGGGAGATGTGAATTTAATTTTCAAAGCAGGAGTCCAATAGCAGAATGAAGTACCATTTGCAATTGAGTGTCATTCTGTAGGAATGGAGAAGTCTTCCTAAGGAAGATAACAAAGGGCAACTACAGAGAATCCCAGAGGAGAAAGAAAACACAGCAACATTCCAGGTTCAGAAGAAAACTCCAGATGATCCATTATGAAATTACCATGTTGCAAGGGTGATGGGAAAATATCATGGCATGCCTGTACACTGAAAAAAAAAATTGCTCAAGAAACTTTTAACTTTGCATAAGATGTACTTGTAAATGCAGTGGATACTTCTCGTCTGCATGGTTTATCTAATGTACTGTGGACCCTTTTTTTTTTCATTAGATATATCTAGGTTGTGCAACTGACTTTTGGAAAGCATTAAAATGTTGTTCTTTGCAGAAACAGGGATATATATATAAATTAAATTCCATTAGACTAGAGAGAAAAAAGAAAAGTAAGAAACTAAAGCTAACCTTGTAGTACTTTTCCCCATTCATGTAACAGAAGTTATCAAGGTAAAAAAGGCAAAGAGAAAAACTGATATATCACAAAAGATGTGTGAGAAATCAAATACAGTGTTAAAGTTTTCACTGTTAAAGTTTTATTACTATCATGTGTTGTATTTTTCTAAAAAATATTTTTAAAAGAGCTCATTAACAATACACACATTTGTTTCTCCTTGAGTCTCTACTGGTTAATACAATAGTAAAAAGTCCCTCCAAACTCCCCCAAAAAACAAAAAAGAAAAGCAGCAGTGCTTTCTTTTGGGGGCAGGGGGTAGGAGAGCTGCTGCTTTTCCAGTTCAAGTCTCTAGAAGTTTTTGGCTGGATACAGCAGAAAATAAACATAGATATTCGTGCAGCTTCTGCAACCACTAATGTCTTCTTTTTCTGAGATCCCAAAGACTAGGATAATTGCATTCTGCAAGAGGCAAAACAATTTAAGGAGAAAAAAAAAAAAAGACACATTCACTTATTAAAAATTAAATAGGACTTTCACAATCAGCTGCTTCAAATATGCGTGAATAATGACAGCTAGAAACCAGTCTCTGCAGATTGCTCGTGAAGTGGGTGTGAAGTTGAAGTCAGGGTAGAATAAAAAAATCACAATGATAAAAGAGCGCTTTCTTGGAGCTTTTACAAGGTTATTTGGTCAAGACCAGATAAAAGTGAATATTTCTCCAGTACCCTGTAACAAGAGGGAGAAAACAGAATTTAAAAATATCTTTTGCAGCAAAAACAAAAATCAAAGTCATACTACACTAGGATTAAGTCCACTGGAAAATAAAGTCTGCCTTTTTGTGACAGGTTTTAGCTTTTAATTATGTAAAGCACTCATGAAGGGATTTCTATCTTTTGTAAATTTAATTCACAAAACATCCTAATTATCTGCAGACATATTAATAAGTCTTTGAGCAATATATTAATGTAGCAAGCTGAAATGGGTTTTCAAAACAACAGTAATACAAGGATTAAAAAAGTACATCCATCCATAATTCTTACACAGTTCATATGTAAATATATCAAGGGTACTGTAGATATTGAGTAAAACAACAAAGAACCCAATATGTTGAACTCCTTCAGCTGCCCACAGTTTACAAAGCTTAATAGTATTGTGGGCTGCAAGAGATGGTCATTTCTACCCCTGTGGGGAACTGCCCTTATCTACTTATTGTAATTTCTTTGGTGAATTTGAGTTAATTTTTAATAACAATTTTACTCCTCATAAAACTGAGAAGATGACTCATGGGAGGCCAACTGTATTATTTAGATACTATCTTCAGGATACAACCATGCCACAAAAATACTAACTGAAATTACTGTCGGAGCAGAAAATGAGGAAGAAAGTTGTATAAGCAATTAAGAATATGTCCATTTGTGGGAGAAGGGCTGAAAGCAAAGGGCTTTTTTTAAGTGGTTTTTTTTTTTTTTTTAATTCTTCTTTAAAAATCCTAGCTTTCAAACAAAGAGTTATCTGTCATTTCCTAAGGCAAGAGTAATGTGTGTCACTACCTGAACTTGCATCAAAAGTCCCCAAGCCTAGAAGTGAAGGCTGTGCACAAATCTTTAAATCAGAACTGGGAATTAGGATAGGGATTCCCTTTCAGAAAAGAACATAGGTGCAGTGAGGCTTATGAAAAGGTCATTTGAAAACAGAGGGCCTCATTTCTCTGATGCAATATTGGTGTTTTTCTGACAGTCTCTACTGATACAAATAGTCTCCCTTTCTGAACATGGGAAACAGCAGGAAGACTGCAGCCCACAACAAAGTCATAATCTCTCACTTACAACAGCTGAAAGTTTGCAGAATTACCTTCTGCCTTTCCAGCCACACTCCTCAGCTGCCCAGATTTGTCCACAACACAGAGAATGTGACTTTATTGATGTTTTAGAACCAAATATCACCACACCCTGAGCGAACACTTTCAATGACATCAGAGCTTCCTCTGACTTGAAATAAACATTTTACAGTTCTTTATAAGAGAACGACTTTCAGATTTGTTATGTGCTATTACATAGCCCTATGCACAGAGTTGGAAAGTGTTTATTTTAAGATGCCCCCTCATAATAGTGGAAAATTAAACCGCACAAGCTGTCATAATGAAATGTCAAATATGAAACTAAATGAACACCAACATTCGTACTAACATGAACTAGCAAATTCATTATTCTTACCTTTTGGCAACACTGATCCTTTATTCCAAACAGTTTGACCCCTACGTAAAAGAAAAAAATGCATTAGTACAGTACAATGCACAGTACAGTAAAATAAGACATTTATGGAACATCGGGAATTATGGTTATCCAGTTGTGTGGGTCTTTCCTGGTTACTCGGTGAACTTTCCTGTCTTTTGAAACTCCATTTAAAATAATAAGTCCTTCTGCAAGATTCCAGTTCCAGTAATAAATATTTCTTTGATTTGAACTGCATATGAATAGCGGGATGTATCAACTCAGGAGATAAACATATCTTGGTTTTACTGAAAAAGGTCAATCTAGAAGTGTTCCAAATATCTTTAGATGTCTCGATCCTTTCTTGGTCTCACACAATTTGTAAGAGTGAGATGTTTCTTCTGCTTCTCCCCTGACTCCCACTATTCTCTTTGAGGATGAGATTTTCAAAAGAAAGTATGATTGAGCTCAAAGTCGAGCCAAGCAGAACACATCTGCATATGCTGTTTGACTGCCTCATCAGAGGCAAGTCATTAAACCCGGCTACAGCATGCCTGGACCTACTGATCTTAGGCGCCTATATCAATGCTAATGCCTCTGCTAATGTTTTTATTTTTTATTATTTATTTATTTATTTATTTATTCCTTCATTATTCTGCCAGGAAAGACCAGCACATTACTCTAGAAAACAAGTAGTTTTAGGAAAACTTTAGACTATCCAGGCTAAAGCTAAGTTAGGAAACCACAGTCTTCATTAAAACAAAGTTAGCCATTGAGGATGGCACTCTAGAACCTTCTTATATAAATACTCTACTCCAAATATTCCCATGTCAAATAAAATATTTTTCTTTGTCCTGGGAAACCAGCATTTTCAGTGCAACTCTACACATGTAAAAGCTTAATAAAGTCTGCATGAAAAACTGATTGTGTATGGAAGACTGTGGCATGCATTCTGGCCTTGTAACTTCACTGACTTTTGAGCTATGGTTCTTCTTTGCTGTGCACCAGTAAACTTCATGACTGTATTAGGCTTATGTGGCAAGGTTTCAGTAGCAGGGATGGCCTCTGTGAGCAGAGCCCAGCAGCTGCCCCATGTCAGATGAGAGCCAGTTCCAGACAGCTCCAAAAGGGACCTGCCCCTGGCCAGAGCCGAGCCAGGGAGCGACGCTGGTTGGGCCTCTGGGAGAGCAGAGTTAAGGAAGGGGAAAAAAAACCTGCTGTGCCACAGCAGCTGGGAGAGAGGAGTGAGAAACAGCCCTGCAGGCACCCAGGTCAGTGCAGAAGGAGGGCAGGAGGGGCTCCAGGCGCCACAGCACAAGTTCCCCTGCGGCCCGTGGAGAGGCCCATGGTGGAGCAGGCCGTCCCCCTGCAGCCCATGGGTACCACATGGAGCAGATCTCCACGCTGCAGCCATGGAGGAGCCCCCATGGAGCAGGTGGATGTGGCCTGAAGGAGGCTGCAGNCGGCGGAGGGACTGACCTAACGCAGCGTTAGGGACTGACCGCAGCCCCCATTCCCCATTCCCCTGCGCCGCTCAGGGGGAGGAGGTAGAAGAGGGTGGGTGGGGGAAGGTGTTTGTAGTTTGCTTGTAGTTTCTCACTGTTCTAGTCAGTTATTAGCAATAGGCAATAAATTACATTAATCTCCCTACACTGAATTTGTTTTGCCCATGATGGTAATTGGTAAGTGATCTCTCTGTCTTTATCTCAATCCAGAAGCCTTTTTTTATTGTATTTTCTTCTGCTGTTCTTTTGAGGAGGGGGAGCAAGAGAGTGGCATTGTAGATCTTAGCAGCCCATCGGTGTGAAACCTCCACAATGACATGTTCCCTCTCAAATTGCTAGCAAATAGCATAAATCCGGTTGAGACTCCAAAGTAACATTCCCATGGAGCATGTTGCAAGAACTAAACCAAGTGCTAATCCACAAACCATGCTTCTTTAATATAGTTTTATCCCCAAACTGTGTTAGTTTTAGCCAGCATCCACTGAGTTCCTGTCCTGCGTAGGGGAAAGGAAGAGAATGGGGTTTCCTGTAGCATTGCACCTGTGTATTCAGGGCATAGTTGTTTCCCCCTCTAAATATCTAGAATTATGCACCAACTGAAAGAGCAGAGTCAGCATCTGAGAGAGCATTTCTCATTCATATGCATGACACAGAGTGTAATGGAAGCATGAAACATGAAGGTGCAATATGTCATGCTGCCTTCCAGATTCTGGGTTTACTATAGCTCAGAGAGTTGCAACAAGACATGCAGTACTTCATCAACGAAGAGTAGACATATAAATTTCATCTATTCACTATGTGACCTCTCCCCATTAATAGAATAGACAAAAGGGTCCTTGATGCAGCTCAATTTCCACCCGAAAAATAAACAAGGGCTCTGTTACAGGCTTGTCATGCATTAGCACTCTGCCTCTACAAATCCTTCAGTGCTTGAACATGGGCAAATTTCATGAGGGAGTCAATATTAAAATGTGCCACTATTTTAAAGTTATTCTTTTGTTAAAATATGTGTCTTTTTATTTAAATAAAACTAATCATTTGCGCCACTACAGTGAACAGATATTGTCTCAGTTATAGGCCCCAGCTGAGTAAGAGTTAAATCTTATTGATTAAACTTTGATGTCGAAATGACAACCATTATTTTTTCCCTCCTACCCTAAAAGGCTTATACTTATGTTAGAGACAATGGCAGCACAAAGAACATCAACATTTTCTTGATAGCATACAAGACGAGTCAATTCTCTCTCAAGGGTGCAGTAGCTCAACAGAGAGAAGTGGAAATTCATTAATTTGTCTTCCCATTAAAAAAGCAAACCACACAACCACCCAGAGAGTGCCCTAGCATTTATTACCAAAAAGGGAGAAAAGACGACTTTCATGAAGATACTTCTTGAAATAACAGCATATAAATATTCCTAATAAAACACAAGATGTCTGGAGGGCAGAAGAACTGGTTTGTTATCAATTAGTGGACAACTGGGCAGTGCAAGTGCTCTCTTCTCCCTTGGCCAAACACACACAACAAATTTACCTTCCCCCTCCTTTCTTTGTCCCTCATGATATCCAGCCACTACCCAGCCACCGCTATCCACCCAACCACTGCTTTTCATGAAATGCATAGAAACTTAATTATCTTTGAGCCTTATACTCCCTTTCGAATTCATCTAAGATTGGCCAGCAGGTTGAAAACCTAATTACATGCAGACAGACAGCATGATCGTGCAAACTTCATTTCCTTAGGAAACCAGGCTAATAGAAGTAATAACAGAAAATACAGCAGGTATATTGATAATGGCATAATGTTCAGTTTCTGTAAGTGTGAAGTGGTCGTGACTGTGAAGAGTTCAATCAGAAAAAAAAGAAGCAGGAAAGAACAAATATTTCCTCTTCAGTGCCACTACAAAGAAGGAGCAGGCTCAAAAATTACCTGCAGGTCTTAACTTTGGGAACCTTTTTCTTTTTGTTTAATCTTAGTATATAGTCTGACCTGCTTCAGTTAGCTCCTTTGTAATGCAAAACACCATGTTGCAGATGACATGACTTGTAAGCCACTCTTGGAGTTCAGCTCTTTTTGCTTAAAATCCCAAGGGAAGGGAGAAGAGCCTGGATATAATGAAAGACACTGAGGCTGCAGCCCCCAGCCTATTGTTTGAGAGAGGTTTTTCTTTCTTATCTTGTTACCAAAACTCATTTTAATTCCTCCCCTTGATGGCATACTCTTTCATACTTTATTCTTTCCCTGCTTTGTTCAGTCTTCTGAACATTTCATATTGTGGCATACAGGAAAAACAGATAATCTAGCATTACCCAACAGAAGGCAGGCTCCTTGGGAACCATTAAGTAAACATCCAGAGTAGGAAATTTATCACTTCTGCACACAGGGTTTTGTAGTTAATTATGTTGGTGCATTCCTTGAATATATATACACACATATATATATATATATACACACACACACACATACATTCTGTTTGTGCATAGATTGTCTGTGGACATCACAGAGCTGTCTGCTGTAAAAACTATGCCTGGGCTGCATGCAGTGGTACCAACACCTGCCGTGTGGAAGAGGACATGTAGCAACTGACTAAAGGCAAAACCCTGCTCCTTCTGCAGACAAAGGAGAAGTTTTCAGTGGCTGCAGCAGATGATCTGATGGAGATTCTAGAGTTCAGATATTGGAGCTGTTGGCTGTTACAGACTTTCTTTTATCAGGAAACAGTTTACAAATTGGGATAAAGGACACAAAGTGTAATAAAAAGAATAATTTCCACCTTTGCTGCCTTGGTTAACCAGGCCCCATATAGCAGACTTTACCTTTTGCCCCTTACTAGGTATTAGTTGCCTCTGTCCTACCTGAAGTCTAACACTGCTATTTACAAGAAAATCATTTAGGCCTGCCATATAGAGTGCTCTCTTATTCATACTCTTTTACTAAGCCTGGATATCTATAGTTTAGCTTTCCAACAGTTCCCAGATTGCCTGGCACATGATACAGTCCTTACCAGTAGAGCCCCTAACCAACTGGTTCTCCCAGCAGCTACCAGCAGACACGATGAGAGGTTGAGCTGGCAGCTCCTGCCCACCCTCAGCAAGTCCAAGAGAACTGCTGTGCACAATGGTGGATTCAGCCTGAGGTTCCTGACCCTTCCACCGTGGCTTGGGGCTTGCCCAAAGCTTGTAGTGATTGAGAGACTTTTTACATTTTCAGTAGCTGGAAAATTCCAGCAGCAACACTATCTGCTTCTCTATCACGCCCTGACATTATAGATGCCCAAGTTTTCCTGGCATTCAACTGCCAAGATACAAATCCACACCAAATAGTCCAAGCAATCCAGCTCAAGCTTTTCTGGCTATCATCTAGACAGTTTTCTCTACATATTCACTAAAATTCTCTTAGACTCTTATCATTTTGCTGCTCAGTCTTTGTAAATCTTCCATTTCTGCACTGTAATGGAATTTCACCCTAATGGAAATGTGCATGGTGGGAATACTGCATCTTTGTTTTTGTTTTGTTTTGTTTCTGTTTGTTTTATTTGTTTTTCAATCACTGAAGTCTAAGTAAGTCATATTAATGCCTTATTAGAACAGCTGAAAAAAAGCAGTACACCTTTTCTCCAAAAAAAAATTTATAGATAATTATAGATATTTTAAATTGGATGCAGTTGGTTCTTCCTTGCCATAAGTTCATACAGGAAGAAATGAATAGCTGTATATTTCATGGGATTTTCCCCCTCCACTTTCAATATCATATTAAAATGTTTACAGCCTTTCCAAACATCTTTCATTTAAAGACTTTCCAAAAACCTCATACAATTTCACTACCCTTGTTCTGAACTTCAGGAAGTATTTTGGATTCAGTTTCTTGCACTACCTTCCATGCAAAGCAATCATGTTCTGCTGCAAGAGCAGCTGTTACTCCCTCCTCCTATTTGAACAGCTTATATTTAAGACAGGTTTTCTTCTTAAAAAGCTACTGTAGGCAGCCAGCCAAGACTGTCAGGCAGGCTAATCACACACAGACGCGTAATAGTATCTGGGAAAAAAGTCAATTTTTAAACAATCCCATTGCTTTCATGTTCTGTACCCAAAAACTTACCCAGGCATCATAACTGAGGTAGTCCAGACTCCCAGAATATCCAGGTTGGCAGATGTTATTCGGTTCTGTTTTGTTCTGGAGTCGGTCCAGGAAAGCATTATTTACCCTGAAAATATAATTAACAATGAATACTTATTGAAGGTAGCTAAGGAGTTCACAAACTTTTGAAATTTAACATTCTGTGAACAGCCTTCCCTATTCTCAGTTAAATGCACATCATTTTATGCTTTTCAAGCCTGTGCTGAATAACCACAGCCTCGCATGAGATAGGGTGGCTTTCATTTTCAATTCACTAGGTGCATTCTTATCCTGTGATCAATCTGTCATGATTAAAAGGCATGCCTCAGCTTCTGTGAGAAATGGCCCAAAATTCTCTCTTGAAAGTCGTCCTGCATACACTCACCTGATCAGTGAGGTTAGCCATTTCGACAATTCACCTTAGGTAGTCTTTCGGCCTTCATTACACAAGTTTCTACAAGTACTGATTTCCTAACGAAAAAACACTTAAGCATCTTACTAATAGAGACAAGTTGTGTAGCTGCCAACTTTCCCAACCATTCATCTCAGAAAGCAACTCTAGCATTTTCTTGTACCACTTTATCAATCTGCAATGCATGCACACAGACAGATGCAGTTTCCCTCCATCTGTTTTAAATATTTTCAAACCATCTAAAAACTGTTTCTTTTTACCCTTATTAATGCTTTGGACTGATACACATGCTTAGACATGACTGTTGTTTCAATGTTTTACAATGCTCTTTGTACAAAGGATGTAAAATGCAAGATACTGGATTATTTCTGTCTGGGGACATGAGATGGACTCAATTGAAAATCCTTCATTAACTTCTGTGGATAATTATCTCAATATCTTTTCTGGAGAAATAAAAAGCAATGAAAACTGTACAGAGAGTGGTTGCCTCCAGAAGTAATTTTTTAAATTTCCCCAACTATAAAAAAAAAATAAAAAGATGGTGTTTTTACTTCTGAGGGGTATTTCTTTTTACCTGCAGAAAAATAAAGCTGAGAATAAAGCTGTGCTTCAAGATAATGAAAAGCCATTTATGTGACAGAACTGCAAGATCAGAACTGCTGAGCACAAAGATGGTGCAGCAGTGGGCACAGCCTGGGACATGAAGCACCACAACAGCAGGAGGCCTTGCAGCACTGCAGTTTCTATTTGCATCGATATATGATCCCATGCTTAGCTCTGCCTGTTAGCTTCAGTGACAGTCAACTGCAAGAAAGTTTTGTGGACAAAGTAGCCTGTTCTAAAATAAAGTAAAATTACATATATACATACATACATACATACATACATACACACACACACACACATTTTCCCCAGCTGGCTTTAAGTTCTCATGAAAATACTAATAGTTTCTGTCCCATGCTGTATCCTATGCTGATAGAATAAAGTGAACAAGGCACTCGGGGTCGTACTGCATTACTGTGAGCAGCTGTAATGATGGATATTGGTGGTTTATCTGAAGGCAAAGTTAAACCAGAGGCTAGGTTGTTTCTCATTGCAGTAATCTTCTTAAGCACGAATGCCTGCAATTTTGAGGCCTTTTCCAGGTAGAAAGTCAATTAAAGGATATTATGAGTTTTTGTATCATACCTCCTCTGTTCATTTTGATGTGCTCTTGTCCTGGCTTCTTCCTCTTGCTTTTGTTTCAATTCCCTTAATTGAGCCTGGGAACGATAGAAATGAAAAAAACAAAAACAAACAATCAAACAACAAAAAAACACAACTTATAGTTAACATGCCTATGTTGAAAAACCAATGAATTCCACATTGTGTTAACTTCAACTAGAGCCATGTATTGTTCCTGCAACTTCGCTCAACAGCATTTTATTTACGTGACAGCACTGAGCTCAAAGCTGAGCTCATTTTTCTGTTCAGCATTGCACTGGACTAGATATGTGGAGTGAATTCAGACAGCTACAGTCCTACATTTGAAGACACCAGCCTGCACACAGGCTTTTTACACAGGCAGATAATGGTAGGACAAGGGGGAATGGTTTTAAACTAAAAGAGGGGAGATTTAGACTAGATGTTAAGAAGAAATTTTTCATTATGAAGGTGATCAGACAACGGAACAGGCTGCCCAGAGAAGCTGTGGATGCCCCATCCCTGGAGGTGTTCAAGGCCAGGTTGGATGGGGCTTTGGGCAATCTGATCTAGTGGGTGGCGTCCCTGCCTATGGCAGGGGGGTTGGAACTAAGTGATCTTCAATGTCCCTTCCAAGCCCAACCATTCTATGATTCATAGATTCTATGACTCTATGATTCTATGATTTGTCCCTCTGGCCTAGTCCTTCTCTTCCAGACAAACACCATTCGTCAGCACAGTCAGTGCCTACTAGCTCCGGTTGGCATTCAGTGCGAGGCAGAGGCACACAACATCCTGCCTGTGCTCCTGCCCCAGTGCTGGCATGCCTGCAGCTCCTCTGCCCTCCAAAGTACTCTGAGGAAGCTTCCCTATGGCCCAAGGGCAGTAGGGAGCAGACCTTCAGCTTCCTCTTCCCCAACCCACAGGTTTGAATTTCCCAACAGGTCCAAGGGGAAGAAAGCTGAAGTCATCTAGCAGAAGCAGACACAGCCTGTAGGGTATGAGGGAGATGTGCCCCTTGCCTCGTGCCTCTGTGGAGCGCAAGAAGACAAGAACATGAGTATCTGGCATGGCGTATCACCTCCAGCTCCCTGGGACTCCCTATAGTGTGAGGGAAGGGCAAATGGTACCTACTGGTGTGGTGAAAGCATGTACAAACTCCCAGTGTTGCAGCAGCCTACAATCCTTACGCTATATAGTATTAAGGTATATAAACAGTATCAAAGGGACTTCTCCGAAGAGGAGAGTTTGCTTACACAATTTTAGCTGGGACTGCTAAGGAAACACAGCTTGTATGACTGTGCTTTGCACATGTGCTTGTTTGTCTGTCTGTTGCTTTCTGCAATGCACCCAAGGATTGAAGATGCAGATTTTCCTGCAAAGAATTTGGCTTGCAGGGTGAGGGGGAATGGATGGGAACAGACCCATCCTTCATATTTTCCATAGCAACTGAGTAGCAGTAGGAATAGGAAGTAAAATAAAATGATGCAGTTAGATAAAAGCTTCAATAACTGAATGGAACTACAAAAGTAAAAAAAAAAAAAATCAATTTAAGTGGAACATTAAATAAAAACTATGCAATAAATGTATGAACAAAATCAATAACTGTGAATGTGTTGTGTATCAATATTTGTCTAGCCTTAAAAGAAGAAACAGAATTAAGAAGTAAAAAAGCCAACCTTAATTTTCAGTGTTTTAAATAACTATTCAACCTGAAAATTAAAACCCAGTATCTGACTTTCCAATATGCTGAGTCCTCTCTTGGAGTAATGTTCTGAAATATATTGTGTGTATATGATGCGGTGTTCAAAGTGTACTGAATATTTTTAAATCAAGCAATACATACTAAAACCTGTTCTGAAAAAGAATGCAACTGACAATACCTATACGTTTTATAGCTATGCTGTGCTAGGAGGTGCACACAGGACAGAATTCACAATTACTTTAATAAATATTAGTTTGAAGTAGAAATGAGCCAACATAAATCTGAGGGACAATTATTGGAGCCTTTAAAATGCATATTATTTACAGTAGGTTTATACGTAGTGCATTACTGTGCTCAACAGGTAACAGCAACAGTGAAGGCAAGGAGCACTGGATCCATGTACCAAGAAAGAGCAGCCTTAGAAGCAGTCCAGACCTTCCTACTAACCTGTGGAAATCAGTATGGAGTCTAAAGCTCTACATAAGTCCCTTAAACCAAGCCAAATAAAGAAGGGGCATGCTAATCCACATTTTATTTATTTTCTCTATGAAAGGATAAACATAAAGAATACAATAGCTACAGACTTTATGCCCATCAGGACTAGCGTTCAAAGATTTTTCCTCCATATAGTTCCTAGGAATAAGGATGCACCTGTGAGAAAGCAATTATGAGTCTCCTTACCACCCTCCCTGTTGTTCTGTTTCCAGCATCCTGGTTGCTATGAAAAGAGCACAATTATCCCCAACATTTAAAGAAAGATAGCGATTAGGAGGGCTGAGTCACTTGTCCAACTCTATCAGAAACTCACTATATGGGACTAGTTGTGCTACCAAAAATTCTACTACTGGGGAAGTAGTTTAACATTACTTTGGGTATTAGTAACAGCAGAGGCATAAGAAGAGGCTCAGTTAGAGAAGAGAAGACTCTGTGGAGACCTTATAGCAGCCTTCGGGTACCTAAAGGGGGCCTACAAGAAAGGTGGGGAGAGATTCTTTATCAGGGAGTGTAGTGATAGGCCAAGGGGTAATGGCTTTAAACTAAAAGATGATAGACTTAGATTAGATGTTAAGAAGAAATTCTTCACTATGAGGGTGGTGAGGCACTGGAACAGGTTGCCCAGAGAAGCTGTGGATGCCCCATCCCTGGAGGTGTTCAAGGCCAGGCTGGATGGGGCTTTGGACAATCTGATCTAGTGGGTGGCATCCCTGTCCATGTCAGGGGGGTTGGAACTAGATGATCTTTAAGGTCCTTTCTGACCCAAACAATTCTATGATTCTATTTGTTAATATCTTTCTGAATGGTGGCAGTCAATGTTGCCTTCCTCACACTTGCACAGTTAAATCTGGAGCCAAGACAGACAACTTATTACAGTGCTCTCACCTTGTGTAGATGAACTTTACATGGATCTAGTACCCAAAACCATGCCAGATGGACTGCAGTGGTTCAGATGCATTTCAGGCAATGCATGCTGCACATGCAGAAGATGGAGTTCAAACCTGTAGTTATGGCACACCTGCTTTTTAGACAATTCAGAACTCTTCATTTAGGTGGTTAGCAAGGGAACAGAGAAGTATACCGACTTGATAGCAAATCTGAGTGCCTCCACATAGTCATTCGGGATGGCAGGACACACAGGCCTCAATTCTCTAGAAAGACACTACTCAGATTCTGAGAACATAAATATCTCAGTAAGATTACTTCTGCCTGAAAGAGAGGAAATTGGTTTCCTTAGACTATGAAATTGTGCACCACAATCCAAAAATGCTCTGCACAATTGTTCAAATGGAGAGGCAAACAGGAGCTAGTCATCCAGATACAAATAGCCATGAACCCAGAAGATAACTCTGTCTGTCCAAATTTTACAACTTGGCTCATCTCTCCCACAATATTTGAAAACAGTGACTAAAATCACTTTCCCTGAAGAGAAGCTCTGTGCGTAGGCTACAAGTAATCAATGTATTTAATTGGTTTCACAGCATGCAAAAATGATACAATATGCAAACTGATAATGTATAATTACCTTCCTCTGTTGTTCTTGCTTCATTTCCTCTAATCTTCTGTTTTCATCCTCTCGAAGAGCTTGCTTGTAAGTATGGCTTCTAGCCTATTGTTCAGCAGAGAATATACACATATTGGTGAGGGGAGAGGGAGGATCAGCATCCCAAACTTCATTCCCAAATCTTTTTACAGGTAATTAACAAAACAGAACTATTTGAAGGATTCCAGTTACTTAAAAAACTGATCAGTCTGAAGACTAGAATTTAACCAGGGAGTAGTCTAGAAACTTTCAGGCATTCAGTTTGGCTGAATGTTCAGCTGCACATCACAACAAAGCAGCCACAGCGCATTCTATTCCTTGTCCCAGTGGCAAGTATAAGGATACCCTGAGCAATCAGAATACATAATCAGGATATATGACAGTGAGATGGGGTGTTGTGGGAAGACAGATAAGCACTGGAAGTGTTACCAAGATAACAAAGCAGAAGGGACGCCTGGTATCAGAGGGGAACCCAGGATTATTTCCATAGGAGTATCGCAAAGGGTTGTGTGCTGGTAGGGCAATAGAAGCTGAGAGATCAAGCTTGCTATGTTAGTTGGGGGGGCAGCCAAGAAAACTGAAAATCTGAACTAGACATCATGAATAAAGTATTCAACTGTGTAGGTTTCCATTACAGCAATTAGCCCTGGTCTTTCATAAGTTGTAGCTGTCTGCAAAGGGCCAGCACAACATTAGGATCTTATAGGATCCTTAGGAACTTATACAGTAAAGTCTTTGAGCAGGGACAGAGTGTAGCACACTAAATAATGAGCCAGTATAATTTAATACAAGAAGTGTGCAGGTTTGACTTTAGTGAGGAATTTGTTGCAGGTCTACACAATGTTCTTGAAACTTGATATATGTGTGCAGAATGACACCATTAAAACGACAGGCACATAATTTGCTAAAAAGACTGAATAGAGAAAGCAATTATTAATAGCTCAATTTTGAGCTGGGAGGAGTTGTTACATCTGTCCAGGGAGACTCATTCTGGGTCCAATATTATTCATTACTCTCCATAATGGCTTGGAGAATTGTGTGGAGTGTATGTTAATCAAGTTGGGAGACAATAAAAATCTACACAGGATTGGTAACACTTTGAAAGACAGGATTAAAATTACTTATGAGCTTGATTAAATAAGTAGGCCAAAAAAAGTCACCAATGACAGAATCACTCCAAAGAAGACAAATTTGTTCACATGCATCAAGTAATATTTGACACTGAAATTTGAACTAGATGTGCTGAATTAGTATCACTATCAAAGAAATGCTGCAAGGGAAAAAGATCAGTCAACATGGCATTGTCCCAGACTTGTTTTAGAACATTAACTTTAAATAAAAAACCACACATATATATATATCCCTCACCCCCCTTTTAACATGCATATCAAGCACTTAGTCTTATCACACATCTCAGTTTCAAATACATTGTTCCTGAATTTTAGTTACTCCAGACAAAGGACAGATCCAAGATAACATCAAAATTAGAGTATAAGATTCCCCAGTGGTTTAGCCTTTTGGTACTATGCCAAGTTTATTTAGATAACAACTTCTTGGTTAGGTGCTTCAGATTCCTTACGCAGAGCACAGAAGCTGTGTGTATGCCTACAGACTGTACCTCATTCAAGTTGGTTAGTTCTTGCTAACTGCATTGCTGCATTATAAGCAAGTGATAAATTGATTCACAAAGGTACAGAAATGCTGCCACACAAAAGACATGCATAATATCAGTTGGTATTAATAAAGAATAGTACAGAAAAGCTATGAATTTTATCTACTTTGATACTGGTTAAGCAAAAGATGAACTATGGTATGTAATTTGGCATAACTTATTAAGAAATTCCTCAAAAACTGCAATGAGAAAGGCATATCTATGTAGGTGAAGTAGAAGGCAAAGGCTAAAAGCAGGACTGTACACCTGAAACAGTTCAGTGTTATTTTAGGCATCCACCCAATTCTGCATATATATGCAGACACCATATTGAAATAGGAGTCAGTCTTGGGGCCACGAGCTCACTTACGTTCACAGTTCACACCGTATGAAAGGCTGCAGAGCTAGGTTTTCCCTACCAAAGAACTAGCTCCTCACCATTAAGAGCATGGGATGCTTCAGAGGGAGGTAGAAGTAGTTTCAAGACATCTTTTCTCCCTTCCCATAGTCCTTTATTTTGCTTGTCTACTCAGGACAACAAAAGACAGTCTGAAAGCCACTCTGTTACAATTAAATCCAGAGGACCCAGCACTGCTGAGCAGAAGTTGGCTCCTTCAAGCTATAAATCTGCTCACATATGCTAAGATTTCTCCTTGTTTTTCAGAGATACAAAATGACCTGGGGAATCAAAAAGGAAAGGAACCTACTTTCAGTGACACCTTCCCTTTTCAAGCGACTGAAAATCAGGAAAAGATACTAGAAGAAAGACAGAGCTGTTGTATATTCTGTTTGGAGCAATTTCTCTAGTGAGAGGGTCTTGCACATTTCCAAAGCTTCTGAGGAAATATGCAGGAAAATTTTTACATCTCCTACTCAACTGTTGGTGTTCAAGGTTGTATACAACAGAGGGTTACCCATATTAGATATTTTCAAGCTTTTGCTGACTCAGGACTATTGTTTGTAAGAATAATTTCTGTCTACTTGACCACCTGCTTTGTCATCCCCCAGTTACAAACCCCCCTAAAGGGGAAGATTTCTGTCTTCAGGGTTAATATTCCTCACTGCAAGTTTTTACATCAGTAGGAATGCTTGGTTTAGATGCGAAGAGACTAATCAGATGTGCAAAAGGCTTTTTGAGGCAATTAGAATAATGAAACTTTAGCAATACTTTATCTATTCCCTAATTACATTGATACTTACCAGGCTCATTCAAACTGGGATAAAGTCCCCAAGCAGTCTATGGAATCACTTTTAGGATGCAGTGAGAAATAAGCTTCTCTTCTGACTAGATTTTCAATGCAGCAAAGCATCTGCTGACATGAACTAGTTGAGATTTCGTAAAAGCCTGCCACTGACTGATGGGTACAGCGCACATTTAAGATTCTGATCTGAACATAGGATATAAATCTGGCTCGTATTTATCAGAGAGAGAACTGCATGTAATAAAGGCAGTCCCCTACTATGTAGGATACTCTGCCAGTGTATCACAGACAACGTAGGCAATTCACCCAGAAAGACTCCTTGGTACTCACTGAGTTATGTATAGGCAATTAAACTCAATTAGAATATTCTAATATCACACTATTGACAGCACCTGGAAAGTTGACAGAAAAATATTGCACATTCCACGGTTTTGCTTACCCATGCTGTTGATTCTGGGCCACAATTAGCAATCTGACAGGAATCACTCTTTGGCAAACCCAAATCCAATCTGTTCAATAATTCATTGGTTTTGCTACAAAGAAATCCAATCCAAATAGAATTGTTAGTGCTTCCATAAAAATAAATACAGCTTTTTATTCCACCCTTGGATTCTAGACTAGACATTTTAACATGTGACTACTGAAAAACATCACAGGTGGAACAAAAGGTTATGGGAACAGACAGAATGAAAGGGGACTGAGGAAACAGAACCTATATTGTGGATGAGACATTTTCTAGAAGGATTTTTTAAGCAAGCTGTTATTGTCATTTGCATAGTTGGGGCCTATAGAGGCTATGCTTTTCTTCTGCATGGTACAAGCTCCTAAAATACAGACTGACATACCATTGGACTTCATCAGAATGCAAGTTCTTCACTGAATTGTTGCATATCCTTCTACCAGATCCATAAATCTCAGATAAGTAACTTAAAAGATTATTTTAAGGCATTTTCCTTCATTGTTAATACAATGTACCCTTACAACAGATTACTTAATCAAGTAGCAAGACTTCGAACCATTTTGTAGCACTGAAAAAAAAAATGCTTGTCTTTAGTTGAAAAAGAATTACACAACATTGTCATTTCTTATTCTGGGAAGGGCAATTTTATTTTCCAACTGCATCCCTTATAAGCCATATTTTCAAAATAGCATCAGTTCTCTCACAGTGTCATAGAATGGTTTGGGTTGGAAGGGACCTTAAAGAGCACCTAATTCCAACTCCCCTGCCATGGGTAGGGACACTTTCCACTAGACCTGGTTGCTCAAAGCCCAAGTACAAAGTCACAAGTTAACCAAGTACAGTTAAACAAAGTCACAAAGAACAATATAAATGCTAAAAACAGGAGTTTCAGTGCCATGAGCAGGAATCAGTTTCTTAACCTGCATGCCCAGACATATATGTTTAAGTCCTTGCTCACTCAAGAGAGTAGAGTTAGAGGAAAGAGGCAATTTTATCTCTGTATACAGCTTGCAAAGCATGAAAGTACTTCAAGAGGGCTTCAACACAAAGATTTATTTTCCTAATAGGGCAGCCAGCTAACTCTGTGGGGGAGAAGATGCCAATAGCAAAGACAGCTACTTAACCTTGCAGAAAAAGCCTTGCCTGCCAAGCAGTGATGATGACTAACTGCAGAAACAGACTGTCAATAGTGGTTTTATCTTTCACTCCATGTCCTGAAATGGAGAGTAGATGCAAAATGTTCTGCTGGTCAGTGGGTGTATTGAGGAGAAATGAAGAAAAAGAAAAGGAACCTACAAGTTCTTCTATGCTACTCTACAGAATATAAAAACATGTTAGCTATTTAAGTACAGAATACTTGCTCAAGCTGTGGCAAACCATGCTTTTGGAGTCTCAGTATTCTCAGTTCACCCCCTTTCCTTCATTACCTGGGAAGTTATGATAGATCTCAGCCAAGGCACAATACAGAAGGAACCAAGTGAAACACAAGATTCCCTGATCTACAAAGCACCTGTATGTCAGGGTTAAATGAATTAATAGTCTCTTCTTATCCAAGCTTTAAGCACACACACTTCTTTTTTTTTTTTTTTTCCAGGAAAGATGTGTAGTAGAGTGGTGAGATTGAACAGAATAATTTTAGGAAATTGAAATTTTAAATTGCAGCTTGTTTTTCTCTACCTATGCTAAAATAACAATTTATTTTTTTTACACCAGAAAGACTAAGAACTCCTACAGAAAGTCTATATCTGAAAGACCATAGCTGAGAAGGTTGTAGCTCTGTAAAGAAATATCTGGCCACTTGGGGTTTTAGCTGGATGCCATAATTCTGTATGGATGGCAAAAGAATGACTTGGGGTATGTGCAAGTTCTCAGTACTTGCATAAAAAGGGGGTGGAGGGCTAAGAAATTGCTCTCCCCAGACCAGCACACTGATACGTGAAAAGCTAACTCAGTTTCAATATTAGAAAAGATGATTACAAGAGTGGAAGCAAATAAAGTTTCTCAGCAAGAATGTGTACTGCCTTTGTGTACAGAAAGCATCCCACTACACCACATTAAGTGATACAGTAATAAAAGTTTTCCCATCACAAGAAAGGGACTCAGGTTTCCGAATATGACTAAAGACAAACTCTGTCAAGTCAGTCTTATACGTTAATTCATTGTGCATCGTCTCTGTGAAAACCCAGCAGAGCATCTTGAGTTGCCAGACTGTCAAAATGTTGTCTGAATGGTACTTTTCATAATATTAATCCTAAAGTCTTAATAATGCAGAGCACAGCATAAGCCATGCTGCAGGGAAAGGGTGGGAGTCAGAGAGATGACAGTTCAATTAACGTTCCAGAGAGGAAAACATTATCTCCAGAAGGAAATCAGCATATCAAAGTGTCCATAGGTGTTTCACATTCAGACAGTTGGAGCAACATCTTACTCTCACTTGCTAAAACTTCCGGGGCTAATCAAAGACACTAATAAAATGTGGTCGTCTAAAATAATTAATGTTAAGGAAAGAAGAAGAGGAGCTGAAGAATTGCACTAAAAATTAATCAGCATACAACAGCCTCCTGATATCCTTTGAAAATAGTTAGGCAGAAGGAAATAAAAAATTTAGACAAAGCAAGAAGATGGCAGCCTCCTAACAGGCTGCTAACCTAAGCTCTTACTGCCCCTAAGCATCAGGATGGTGGGAAGAGAGCTGTTCAGAAGCACTGGTTAAGCTGGGGCATTCTTATGAAGATATTTTGTGTTTCTCCGTAGTCCTGTTTCCCGTCACACAGTTGGGAGCAAGCCTTTTGCTACACTAATTAAAATAGGCTACTCCCTTACTGGTTTAATAGCACCAGGCAATACTCTTAGCAATGGGAACTCAGCCATCTGTATTGTGGTAACTGTTCCTGGCATAGCTTTGACCTGTTCCAAATAGCACGTTCCCAAATAACTGCTGGCTGCTGTCCGGGAACTAATATTAACCACAAATAACTCCCATAACGCTCTATGGATGCAACTGCCCCATTTGGGGAGGTAAAAAAGTTTGCTAGCAACAGAAACAGGCAGCCTCAAGCCTGTTGGCCTCAGAAGTGACAGTGATTGACAGTGTTAAATTTATTAGTACTGATGCAGCTGTGGTGGAGTGAAGCACTGTCAAGTTCTGGGGTCGAAAAACTCTTAAGAGCTGTCATGGGAAAATACTGACTCTGTTGCCAGGATTTTTGAGTAACATGTTAGGTGGGGACAGTGCGTGACCATGGAAGTCAGTACATGTTGCAGAGGTCAGTACATGTTGCAGACGCTTTCTGTGGGTCCTTAGATATAACACTTTACATTTCACAACTATTTTTCAAGCAGAGTCTTTTATTGTGCAATTCTTGCAAGCCCTTACTTAAGTGCAACAAGTACATGTAAAATGCAGAAACATGAATTTGTTATGTGTTCCACTGAGAACAATGTAATTTAGGGACTTATAGTAGTATACGTTGCACCCTCACCAGCTACATCTAGATCAGGGAATCTACATGCATTTCATATTTTTGGGGACTAAAGGCATGTGCTGTCCACATTCCCACTGGGGTGAGACACGTAGGCTTGACTGAGCCTAGGTTCCTCTGACCTGGGAAGGAGTTCCCATGCTCTAACAGGGTCTTGAGCCCTGACAGCTGAGAAGCAGAAAGCTCCACAATTGACTCCATCAGGCAACTGTGGAAGATCTGAAGACCCACACTGATCTCATTGCAGGACCCAAGGACTAAACTCCTGTGCAGAATAAGGGCTTTAACTTGTTGTGCCACTCGGGCCTTAACTCATCATAGAAACAAAGAATGGTTTGGTTTGGAAGGGACCTTAAAGACCATCTAATTCCAAGCCCCTGCCATCGGCAGGGACACCTTCCCTAGACCAGGTTGCTCAAAGCTCCATCCAACCTGGCCTTGAACACTTCCAGGGATGGGGCATCCACAGCTTCTCTGGGCAGCCTGTGCCAGTGCCTCACCACCCTCAGAGTAAAGAATTTCTTCCTCATATCTAATCTAAATCTACCATCTTTTAGTTTAAAACTGTTATCCATTGTCTTTTCACTACAGTCCCTGAGAAAGACTCCCTCTCCAACTTTCTTGTAGGCTCCCTTTAGCTACAGAAAGGTCTAAAGGTCTCCCCGGAGCCTTCTATTCACTAGGCTGAACAATGCCAACTCCCTCAGCCTGGCTTCGTAAGAGAGGTGCTCCAGCCCTCTGATCATCCTCGTGGCCTTCCTCTGGACTCGCTCCAATAAGTCCATGTCTTTCTTATGTTTGGGGTCCTAGTGCTGAACAAAGTACTTGAGGTGGGGTCCCACTCTTGTCTATTTGGGTCTTAACTCACATCACACGTACAAGGCAAACAGAAGAGGCAGTCCTGAAAAGCAATCACCCTTAGGGACATGAATAAGGATATGGACTCAGGCCCCAGCATCTTCCTCCACCCAAGAGTTGCACAGCACCGCCTGCTAAGTTTGTCATTGGAGAGAGTTCTTACTTCCTTTCAGAATGAAGATGAAAAGAAAATAATTTTCCTTCCTACAAATAAAGTTCTTGGCTTTAAGTTCGTTTCACAGACTAACATTAAAAATGCTTCAATTAAAAAAGCTTCTCATAATTTCATTACTGCTTCCAAATGAAACCAGTGGCAGTTAATTCTTTTGCTTTAATTGATGGATATTGAAATGCCAGGATATAGAAAAATATACCAGCTTTAATGCCAGTGCTTTAAAAAAACAAGTACAATATTTTTTTATATATCATAAATCTATTTATTTCTCTTGACAATTTTTAAAAGGTAATGGACACTTATTACTACAGAAAACAAGACAGCTCCTGAACTCTTTGCTTTCTCAAGCTGCAGGGTCTCCAGCTTTACAATTCTACTCTAATGAATGTCTACAAGTATGCTAAGAGCCATACAAAAAAAAAAAAAAAAAGTAATAAAAAAATAAAAATAAACAAGCCTAAGCCAGATAAATCATTATATTCATTTCAGAAAGGAGACAGCCTGACTGGCTAGGACAACAAAAGTAGCATCTCATGCTGAATGACACAGACACATCAGCTCCAAATTCATCGCCAGTGAGCAATGCTAAAGTGATATTTCACCATTTTCCTCCAATTCTACTGAAAAATTAAGAACCTTGCATAATGCATACATGCTGTTAGTTTCATACATCACCATTCACAATGGTTTTTAAACAATAGGAGGACTCCCCTTCTCAAAAACAAAAACCAAAACTTAATTTCATTGAAGACACATCTTTTTGCAGCACCAGCAAGCATACCTACAACTTCTCCCCACCTCAGCATATTTAATTGGCTAAGCATAACAACTTCATCTATTTCTGCAGAAATTAAGATCTGTTGCTTAACACTGCCAAAGTCTACTTACAAGAAAAGCCGCCCTTCATTGCAGTGAAGTCCACAGTGGGTGCATTCTTACTACAGGCCTAAAATTAGGCTAGGTTAGGCCAGGCCCAGACAACCAGCAAACTGAATGGAAGAAAACTTTGAGGTCTAACCCCTGCTTTTGCTCCTTCCTCAGCTGCAGCTTTGCCTGTCCACTGCCACATGCATCTCGGTCAAGCATTTGCTATGACCCACAAACCAGGCTGGCTGGAACTAGGGTGATTGCTGCTCCTCTGTCTCATGGCCTAACAAGGACCATCAATATCAAATGTTAAAACAGAAGAAATTCCAGAAGTTGACCCAAAGGTAGATGAGATTACTACCCATTTATGCAACTTTCCCATTGATTCTATGTCAGGAGATGGAGAAAGAGACTCCAAGCAGAGCTGTAGTTGAGATTTTTGCAGGTAAAAATAATTTGCTGAAGTGTGAATGAAGCTGGAGGTCAATACTAAGATCTGTGAAAACAAATTCCACCAAATGCATATACTTCAAAATTAAGCCATTAAGAAAGTCACAGGCAGTCCGATTGGAGACACCAATGGCTTTTGCTGGTATACAATTATACGTGCCCCCTCTCACATCCACTTGTTTTCACACTGATTTATCACAGCAACAAGAAGTTTACAAGGTTTATAAAAATTTAGAAGATTACAAGTAAGTGCCATGTTTCCCACAGCTGGGCCATGACAAGGGGTAAGGTAGTAAAAACACCTCCCTCTGTTGCCAAAAAGCATGCCCTCAGCTCTACATGGATTCTGGTTCTTTTCCTTTACCTCGGCTCTAACCCATGCCTGCAGGACACAGTCCACTTTTGGGTAAGAAATAAAACCAAATGCCAGTGATGTGCAAAGTTGTCAGCATGTACTGATACATGTTTTTTGGTGCGTGTATGTGGATTCATCTTTTGCCGGAAGTTATAAATGTAAGACTTCAATGTTAAATAGCTAACCCATTAGATTCCCGTGTAGATTGCTGTTCCCCAATGCATTTTGCTGGGAAGAAAGGCTATCGTCTGGTTATGTAGCTCACTTGCTTTCCAGCACAACTCTTTCCAGTAGCCACATACCAAGCTTCATCCAGTATTCACAGACTTCACTGTGAGTAATGCACAAGTGTGCCAAGGAGGACTTGCACAAATCTAATAATAGTGATCAAAACTGTGCTGTCTTTGGCTGGTAGCCATTCTTGCCTGCAAGTCCTTGAGCATGACTTCCCGTTCTAGGGGATAAGAGCAAAAAATGTGGCAATTGTTCATTTTAGGTATAAGGCTTGAAGAAAATATAAAAATAGGTTTAAAAAAATAGGAACTTTCTCAGCAGAATTATTTTCCTCACTTCCCGCTCACACCCAAAACTAATTTTTCCTGTCAACACACTTCCTTTTTTTGTTTTCCTGACTGAATGAAATAATGCTACCAGGCTATTCTTTCCTCCCACCAACTCATCCAATATTCTTGGAAGTTACTTTAGACAACAAGTTTCATTTATTATCTGAAGCAATAAGCATAAATCCAGTTTTAAGGAAAATGCAGTTTTGTATAAGTCTATTGCATAGATCTTCCATTCTGTGTGCTCCATCTGCATGTGCAATCTGCTTCTATATTTTCAGCCAGCTTGCATGGGCAGATTAATGCATACAATTAGAAAGCAACCTCACAGGCGTTCAATAAACTGCCTTCATTATTACACTCAAGAGAGTCCCTTTGGATGTCTATAAAAGCCTAGTTTTCTGCCTGTTAGCTAAATAATTGACAACGCTTAAAATAATCAGGAGCAAATGAACAAAATGAAGACCATTGTGGTGAAAAGAAGCAAACAAAAGATTCTCAAGGCTGCAAACCTTTTTGTATGAGCCTTCTTTCACTCTCTTTAGCAACCTACATTAAAAGTCTGGTCAGGTTTACATTTGCACTTCTGTGGGGAAAATTTGTTACCAGCCTGCTGTTTGAACCACACATCATAGAGGACTGAAAACTGGCAAGGACACGAGTATTTATCCTGTAAAAATAGATAAATAAATAAAAATTCTGTTTTGATTCAGGTTTTATTTTCTTGCATTTTATGACTTTTGAGAAAACTGCTTTGGCAGGCAAGCATATATCAGCTTGGTTTGGTGAAACTCCTGCACTGTGCTTGGAATGAGGCACTCTGGCAAACTGTGTTTCCAGCTCCAGATTCTGAGCTGAATATATCAAGCACACACATGTACCAGAGTGCAACAGTGCCAGGAATTTTTACAGCAGTACAACCTTCACAAAAACACAGACATGAGTATGTAACGAAGGGAAGGATGAAGTGATACAACTGCCATCATGCGCTATTAAAAAGAAACCCTATGTGCTGTACTGCTTTTCCCATTACATAAATTGGTAGACGGCTATTAGAAATGCAGTGGACCACATCCAACACTGCAGTTTCTGGGAAGTCAAACTCAAATTAAATGAAAGCACCTTATCAGAGAGCTGGGCTAAAACCTTGCGGTGAGATACCCTACAGTTCAGGCTCAGATTCATGCAGCTTGCACAGAGCATTCATGCAAGCCACAAAGAAGAGCAAGTCATGAGGTGGCCATCTCTCACTGTTGTTTAAATGACAAATTTTGTGTCCTAAGTAAAGAGTGACATCCTGAAAAATCCTGGGCCAACCATCTAACTTCTTCCTCATTCCCATTTGGAAAGTTAAGCTCAGTCCTTTCCTCACAACGATTAGGTAATTGCAAAGCATGGACTACACAAGCATTTTTTATCTTTTAATGCAATCTGACAGATATACAGTCTCTACCACAGGCCATCAATGTAAAATGCATCCACGACACCATTACTCAGACGAAAGGACTCCACTTCACATATAAGTAGCTTTCAGTAGGAAAGCGTGCACGTACTCCTTATTTTCTAGATCTGGTATCTGCAGAGGCAGAACCACAGCAATGCTATCACCAATAAATCGCTCAAGTGCTTCTCCTCTGTCAGCACCAAACATAGCAATCCTGCCATGCAGCAACTCCTTCAGCCCAAAGTCTGCTCCTGAATGTTGTTCAGACTTTTTTACAAAGCTACTTCAGGACATACCGTATGAGTTTTGCCCAGTTTAGTCATCTGATAGAGCCTGCATCCACCTGAGTCAGGGGAGCTGCTGATCCCCAAAGAGACTTGCTGTCTTTTCCACAACACTCTGCATGTGTGCCTAGACCTCATTCTCGCAAGAAACCACCACTTACTCAAGCAACTGCAATAACACATACAGCTGACTTTCAAGGGCTAGTTTCACACAAAGAAGCTAACAAAGGTTTCAGGAGATAGGAAATACCTGTATTCTGAAGGCAGGGGACAAGGCTGCAGGCAATTTTTGTTTTTGGCATTTGCTTACTTCATGTTACACCCTTTGAAAGGGGATTTCACTCAGAAGTTCATGTTTTTAGTAGTGACAGTAATTTAATCAGAACAAGGAACTGCTGGGCAGTATTATACTTTATTGGCAGAGTATGTTAATGACACGAGAACCTTCAGTGCCTTTCCATATCAAATACAATTGGCATTTCATACCAGAGAGGTACTCATTGGGCTGTACCCTGTGGAGAAAGATACGGCTGAAGGTGGCGATCAATTTAAAAGGTTTCCCAGCTAATGAGACCACTGGTAGGCATTGATCTCCTCAGGAAAATACTGATGTTGCAGCTACAGATGCTTACAGAGGACAGACTAACAAGGCAGCTTATTTTTTGAAATGGCTCCACAGGCCGTGACTTTGCAGAGGTCACTGCTTTATATGCAGTGCATGACCTCTCCCAGCAAGCAGGGAAGGAGATCAAAATACTCTAGCACAGACAGTGAGGAAAGGGGCACAACCTCATATTTGTTCTCTTTGCTGATAGACATAGGCTCTTAGATGATGAAGTAATGAGTCGCTCATTTTTGCATAGTTTGCAAAAGCACACAACTGCTTTAAATACCAAGCACTCTTCTGCAAACATGTTGCTAATAACCAGCAGTACATCAATGGAGTTACTTCACAAGATCTGAGATGTCACACAACATCTTCCCATTACTATGGGATGGTGTGCTCCAAAACACCAATGCATCTTAGCAATATGATCTCAACATCTGGTGGTAAATCCATTACTGCCAAAGATGCCCCTTCCTCTGCCCACCCCATGATTTCACTGGACCAGGGAAGGCAGTAATGTTATTTTGTAGAATATGAAACGTTTTTGGTTAACCAAAATTGCATTCACTGTAGGTAGGCTTTCAGCTCACCTCTTTCAGTATCTACAGGACTCTCCCGGTATATGTTTAGTAAATAGTATATACTATTAATCTTTTGACAGTTAGACATCATCTCTGCTGCAACAGAGCTCGACACTTCATCTTTAACTTCAGTTGCATCAGTCACTTTGGTTTCCTGGGATGACACCAGCTGAACAGTCACTAGGCTCTCCTAAATCAGAGGACAGAATGGCTGCCAGCCAGTCTCCTTCTCAGTGCCCAGCCAGCCTGAGCCCCTATAACACCTTGGGACTGACCGCCCACATGAAGGTGTTTCGGAGCATTTGGGATTGCTTTTGACAAGACCAAGCTTACTTTTAACAGAAAAAGTGCTAACCAGCAGAATTCCTTTCACCCTAAGGAAAAAAAAAAGGTACAGGCAGGAAAGATGAGGGAAAGGAAGAGATATGTCTCCATTCAGGACTGAATAAGCCTTAAGACAAAAAACAGGTTAAATGGGAAGATAAGAATCCTCACAATCCCCACAGGAAAAAGCAAGTCCTGTAACCATGAGGACCATGTACTGAAAAGATTTGATGAGGTTGTTTTTGGGTTAGGCTCAAAGAGCATGAAGGTGCCTATCGGGAACAGGCAGAGATATAAAAGCTGTGCAGGGTCCCTGAGGAATCAGGGTGTGCTGGGGGGAAATCCATGCTGGGAAAAACAGAGGACAAACTGTAGGCAAAATACCAATATTTAGAGACAAATGTTGGCAATATATTCTAGGAAAGAGCTGTACCTAAAGCCAAACAGGAAGAAATAAAAGCAAAATATCAAGAAAGGCTGAGATCAGTGAGAAAGCTCTAAAATTTCTATAGACTAGAGAACAGAGTCTGGGCAAATGATGAAGGAGCTGGAGCTTCTATCATGGGACAAAAGTGACTCCTCCAAAGGTCACAGAGGAAGAAAGAGCAATCAATCAAGATAGAAACACAGGTAAGTAATTTCAGGAGCCAAAGATAAAAAAAGGTAAAGGTGACTGAGCAGCATTGTTTGTTAATTATGTGATAGAATTGGTTTGAATCAGTTAAAAATAAATAGGGTAGAGTGAATTAGCAAGGCAGAAACTTCATTGCCAATGGAATTAATTATGTCAAGAGTTAAGCCATATCTAAATCTGATATTAAAGAGAGATTATTAGGAAAGAGGTCTTCACAGCAGATCTCTACATCTAAGCTGTAGAACTATGCTAAATATAGGAAATCCTCATTTTTCCATGTGGGTTAGATTTCTTTGCTAGTCACTAAAATAAGTGGGTGGAGATGTAATTTAGATACTGTTTTGATAATTAGTCCTGGATTGGGTGATCACATATTGATTCAGTTAGAGAAAGGAAGCACAAAGTCTATAATTCAGTTTTCGTTTCAAAGTGTATGCTTTGAGAAGCTAAGAGAAATCTATTGAACCAAAGAGCTCACATAATAAGGTATGGAGGAGGCTTGGAATATTTCAAGTCAAAAAATTGGAAGAAAAACAACAACAGAAGCCAAACTCTCCCTGATCACCAGACCAGACAAAAGAAAACCAACCAACCAACCAAACAAACAAAAAAAAAACAACACCCCAAAACTAGAAGGACAAACAAATGAGGAAATTTAGGTAGTAAGTTTCAGATTTTACTTACTAATATTGATCTTCAAGGAACATCTCTCTTCTTTTCATTTCTTGTTGCCTTTTTTTAACTTCAAGTCTCTCTGCCTACAGCATTAAAAACAGGAAAACATACTTGAGATTTCTAGTCAGCAAGAAACAAACATTGATTATTTCAATTCAAGCATTTCAATATTCTGGTTTTCAAAACATCAATAGCAGTAGCTGGGTACACAAGTGACCCAATCCCAAATCTGAAAGCCTTCAAACATGACCAGACAAACAGCTCCTAGTAAACTTGTCAAGAACCCAGTCTGAAAATGGCACCACTCTCCCAGCAGACAGGCGTACCCTGACAAGGGGCCTTGTGAGGCTCCACGGCTCTCATGCCACTGTTACAACCATTTCTCCTAACAACTGGTGCAACGCTGGTTCTAGTAAGAAGATGGAGGATGACAACCAGAGCACAAAAGCCAGTCATAGCCCTGTAACACTGAAAGGACAATGATTCAAGAACATAGACCTGTGGCCTTCAGGAGCATTAGGTGCTGGCCAGTTTGAATAAATGCTAAGGTTGATGAGGATGGGAGACTTTTATGCTTATCCAGCGTTACTCTGCCTCAGATACCATGTCCAGTGCAAGAGTCAACCAAAGTCTCAACACACAAAACTCCTGGGCAAATCTGGATACCACACAAGCGATCAGATCCTTTAACATAAAGCTGCACATGATTTCCAGTGGAAGGGTAGTCTGAGCTACCCCATCCCTCAAACTGAAGTAGAACAAAATGTTAAAAGAAAGCAGAAACCAGAGAATTTCTGAAGCAGCAATATGTAGCTCAAGCTAAATTCCAGTCAAAAGGAGGCCAGCCAATTTTTTTTTTTTTTTTTGACACACAGGCTGTAAGTAGGTCCAGTGGGAAGAGCAGTCAAAAGGCAGTTCAGAGTATTAAAAGCAACAAATCAGAAGTGCCAAACCGTGATTTCAGCCCTGCTATATTTTGAGCACAAGCTCCCACTCTGCAGTTGGTGGGGGGAAACTGCAACAAGAGCTCCTATCTGAGGTTCAGAACAACTACCACATTGAGCAAGCAGGCACTGCCACCTCCGACTGTCACTCTGCTCACCTCCTACCTTCAGATGAGAAAAGGAATTGTTTGGTAACCCAGCAACCAGACCTTGCTCTAAACAAAGTGCCCTGGAAATTTCAGAACATACCTTAAAGAAATGAGAAAGGAGATATACCTGGGAATGGCTCATTTGGGCAGAGACCCAAACTGGAGAGGACACTGGTACCTGGGTGGAGGTTTTGTGCAAGACCAGGTAGAAAAGGGAGGGGGGGGTTAAGGGGGAGAATGATATCAAGAATAGGGCTGTAACCCCCCACCCCATCATTTTCTTTCTGTACTACAATCAATAACATTTCAGAAAAATTACAATTTACTGGCAGTTACTCAATTACTTTGCCTTCAGGGTGGGTATTTTATAATTGGATAATGACTGTCTGGAAGAGATTTGTGAAACAAGTGCAAATTCCTTTTCAGCATATGCTGGATTAAGAAAAAAATTCCTGTCAGATGTATGCAGATAGGAAAAGAGCCACTGCGTTGTGTAACAATGATATAAACTGCTAAAAGACAAATGACTTACAGGTTGTTATTCGGAAATAGGCAATGGGAAATTAAACAAAAGAACAAAGACAAATCTCTGAATAAGGTGTCCTGTTGCTCAGGCAGTTGGGATGTCAACATAGTAGTAGCATGTATGAAGTACTGATATAACTAAATGAAAAATCAAATTAAAGTAAGGCATATCACCCCGCAAACATGGGTAAATTTTGACAGTGTTTAAGGGATAGCTTGTTTGCTCCTAACCCCTCCATCCAGAGACTGATGATTTTTTAGGCAAAAGACTCCCATCCGTCTGTGCAACTTAACAACTTACAAGGGAAGAAAGGAAAGACAAAGAATCTGATGGCATCTATTACTGGCAAAGGTGATGCAGATACTCTCGTGGCTGCAGTGAGAGTTCCCAGACTTTTCACAATCACTGCTCAACAGTGAAAGCTGATGCCTTCACCTCTGAAAGAGAATTTGAAACGGCATCTGCCATCATGTGCAAGCCTTCCTTAAGTTCAAATCCAAAGCTCACTGGAGTTGCCCTGCTTTATCTCTTAGATAGAACAACACAGTAATAAATATAATCCTTCAGTATCACAGTATCATCCCCATCTCCCACTAGATAAAAAAAAAAAAAAAAAAAAAGGAAATATCCTACAGCTATTCTCCCACCAGGAGGTTACCTGAAGAAAACTCCAGCATATTGAAATTATTTACTAGTGGCTGGTGCAACTGCTTCCTAATATGGAGGTTTACCCTGGGACCCTTGCTTAGGATGCATACAAATGATGGGAAACGGGACTGGGACATTCTCTAACTAACGACAATCTATCAATAGACATTGCCAAAGCACTCCACATTTGGCATGGTCTTCAAAAACAAAGCCAAACGTGGAACAGCTGTGATATTGAAGGCAAACATGTTGAAAAGCATTAGCAGAAGGTCTGTAAAGTGCCTGGTTTTAACAAATTCCCGAAAAAGGGCATTCATGATGATTAACACAGTCAAATTAAAGAGCACGTGATTTGATAAAGAATAAAATGAAATTACAGTTTGTTCTAAACAGGATGGTTTCTAAAGATGGCAGGATTGTTACTATCTAATGTAAGAGCAGAAGTAAGAAAGTTGCATGCAGCAGAATTACACACAGCCTTTTTACTTCAAATCTTCTAACCTTTCCATATTTAGTCAACACTTAGAATATATGTAGGAAAGGCTAAAGGCAGGATAACAGGAACAGAGATTGAATGACAGGAAACAGAAACATGAAGTGCGCTGAAGTTATACTATCTGGTGTACAGCAAAACTACAGAAAGCTTAAAAATCAACAAGCCAAATATCAGCCACTTGTTTATTTTCTTGGGAACTTTGACAGTTCTTTCATACAAAAGACTCAAAGGAAGTTATGGCTCAGTCTGGTCAAAATCTGTCATGCAAAGGCTACACAAAAGATACCAAGCTGCAGAAGCCTGCTACTAATGAACAAATAACAACACTGCTTCTCCTGTACTCCCACACTGTTTGCAGATCAGACACATGTCTCAGCACTAGGGAGAAATACAGAAATAGGAACTCCCTTGCTAACATTACAAAATCTCTCCAAAATTATTTTTGTGAGCACTCAGAGATCATTACCTTAAGAGAAAAGAAAAGCCGAACTCACGCAACCCAGAGTTACCGCATGAACAAATCAAAGCAGTCCCAGGATAAGCTGGCTGACGTTAAGCAAAAGTGACCCCAAGTCCCACTCACTGTTACACACGGAGACTGAGTACCAGTTCACACAAACTGGTCCTGTGGAATATAAAATGGTGGGGGAAGGATCCCCCTTCTTCTCTTTAGGAGCTGGAGAGAGATGAGGTCAATGCCAAGAGTGTTGGTGCCCCAGCACCTAACCTCATGGTCCGTTAAAGAATGACAGAGACAGGCAGGTGGACTTGTACACATGGTCACATAGACCTTCCACATTTGGGTACTTCTTCGGCAGACACACACTTTTCTCTTTGTCACAAAGATAAAGGAAGAGCGGATGTTGCTTTTGTGTGCAAAACAAGTATTTAGGCAATGACATAAACAGCTCCTATGTTCATGAGCAGCACTGGCTTACAGTACATCATCCTGACAGTCAAGGAAGACCTGAGCTGAGCACCAGCACCTCTTCTAGTCATGACACATTAGTCTGTAGGGCTTCACCATTCAGTTTCTTGGCAAAGTAGCTCTCCAACTGTGAAAGTTTCAGGGTCCCTGACAATAAAGGCAGCTAGCCATTATCTCCTTTCAGACTGTCAGACAATTTTTGTTGTTGTTGAATGAATAGTAACCTTGAGCAAAAGAAGGACTGGCCAAGAAGAAGGCGGCTTGTGAATTTGCAGAAAGACTTGCTCTCAGCCGATGCCCTGTAGGTGCAGTGGTCTACAAATCTATGACTTTAAAAGAACAAAAAGTTTCTCTCTTGTGGTAGCCTAATGTACTGGTACCTATAGCACCAGTTCTCTAGGATCCCCTTCCTGTCATGCCTAGCTCTCTGGAGCCTTTCAGCTGCAGGCAGGGTGAGATAACCAAATCAGCATCTTTTAATGGCTTTCTAGCATGCTTTTCTTAAACACAGAGTTGACTTTTTAGTATACTAATGTCTTCCAAGCAGAAATCTTCATAAGCTCAATTACTATTGTGGGAGACAACACATATAAACAAATTCAGATTAAGAGTTCCCCTTCATGCTTCTCAGTTTTGTTTGCTTGCTTTGTGGGTGTAAGTTTTATTTATTCAAATTAAACAGTTTGTTTGGCAAAGATGTTTGCCATGATGTTGCACTCTCCTTTAGAAGAAACTGATAGTTACAGTTTTACTATCTACAACACCTATAAAGATTTTATAATCTGTGGGTGTGAAGGTAAGGAAACTAAAGAGCATGAAAACAAAACCGATACATCAATATATTTTCTAGGTTTAACTATAAATTTTTGCAGTCTTGCAACATACTTCTTGTCCAATGCCCATGGGCAAAAAACATATATTTAATAGCCGAATAAAATATAATTAATCTCCTTTCTACCATTGCTATCATCACTGCTTCTAGAGCTATACATGAGCTGGTAACTGTTAACAACATTTCAGATGATACTATTTATTGTCTCTGCGAGTTATTGTGTATGGGCTTATTCCCAAAGACTAATGCTAACCACTAAAAGACTGGGAACAGACTAAGCGTCATCTAGAGGCAATTAAGGCTATTTTTGTTTATGCATCTCCTTGTATGCAATCCAATAGTGATGATTTGGGAATTAACTCTCAGCCTTCAGTTTCTGCACAGAAGATCATTTTTATTGTTGTGGAGACAAAACTTGCAAACCCGAAATCTCCCTTTCCCTCATTTCTATCATACACATCGGTATCATGCTGCCCCTCCTCTCTTTTTTTTTGTTTGCATTCCATGTTACATTCTCAACCAAGTGCTACTTGGTCTCCACCAAGGAGAAATGAATGAATTTTTACAAAGATTTATAGAGCACACAGGATGAGAAACCACTTTGTGGGAATAACTCAAAGAGACAAACATATGCAAAATAAAACTGAGGATTTGAAAGTGAGCTGTTGCTGATGTCAATATATGGCCAAAACTAGAAGGAAAAGTGATCTTACATTTTAGCAATGTACTTGAGTGTGCGAACACAGAGATGCTGAAGAGGCATCAGAATTTCAGGGGGCACTCAGCACAATGCAGTTAGATTATAACGACCTTTTCATGTTTAGGATGCCTTTTCCATCATGACAGGATGGATTTTCTTGCATTCTTCCTATGTGTACAGCAAGCAGTTATGGATTTCTATAAAGTCTTTGTGCCACTTGCCACAATCAAATCTTACAAAGAAAGCTCACGCCAAAGTGAACTATATAAGCTGTATCACTCTTTACAACATTCATCCTGACCCTAGTGTTCTCCTTTTCTCTCTGCTAACTCTTCAGGTTGGATGCAACCAAAAAGTTAAAGTTTCTAAAGAACCAAAGGAAGGCACAAGGCCCAAAGAACACCAAGCCAGATATTCTTCAGTGAGCTACTAGGAGAAGGAGGACTGGATTTCCTAGCTCCCTGATGCTATCCAAGGCTACCATTTCATTTAATGAGACTGTTTCACGTAGTTCAGCAAAATCAAGCATCAAGACATAAACTTTGCTATATGGTTCCACATGTGCAGTAACCATGTTTTACCTTTTCTCTCTGAATTGCTTTCTTTTTCAGGATTTCAGCTTCTTCAGTTGCTTTTTTTGCTTTCACGTATTCTTCTCTCTTGCGCTATGTGAAATTAACATTAAAAAGTATTTTACATATGTACCTACAAAGAACACATAAGGTAACATGACTTGACTCTTGTACTGCACATCTTTCAAAACTGGAGTGTGTTTGATGAAAGTTTCCAGAATTTTTTCTTAAAGTAAGACACTGAATAAAGCAGGCTGTGCAAACGCTGCTCCAATATTGACTTTAGAGAAATTCGCTGAGAAATCTGTGACTGATAAATGGGCATCCATGCAAGCAATCACACAGATGATGGGTAACTTACAAACTTTTATACCTTTTATAAGAGGAGCAACATATCTACCATATAGCACTGGATGGGGGTGGTACATTGATCAATTAGTGAAATGGTAAGCAGCATGCTGGAAGATACAGCGAGGCTTCTAAGTGGCTTTACAACCATACTGGTTATCGTTTTAGATATGATCTGTGATACCGTTTGCTACATATTCATGGGCAGATTTCTCATTTTCTTTGGTGCAGATGATTTGTTTCTAGTTTTCTGCTGTTTCCTTCAAGTTTCATGACTTTCTTTTGTCAAGCAGTTGTGAGTTCATTTTATAGCCATATGAAACACTTCATAAAAAGCCTTTTCTGAATTCTTGAAATAAACAAACAAATTTATTCTTCCTGACCTTTTTTTGGTATTTAGATTGCATGAGCATCATTTGCTGCTTTTGCCTTGCTTGAGCCTCTGATTCCTTTCCACCTTAAAAAAAAAAAGTATAAATTGCATTTTGCATGAGCATTTAAAGTTAAAATGCCAGTCATTTCAGAACAGAACAATATAACAAATTGAATGTACGCATATACAGAAAATTTTTCATAATTACAATAGCTGTCTGACATTAAAGAGAATAGGCAGGAGACCTTTTTGATCATTTTATCCATCCGTCAAAAGTACTAGCTTGTTATTTGCAGAGCATCCACTGTATCATCCACTCTACTAGCAAATATATCCTACTCTATATGATCAGTTTACTGAGGAACTATTTCATTTTCAGAAGATCAGTCATGCTTTGCAGATGAGTCCTGATTTTCAGATCTAGTTCACCCCACCTTTACTCGGTTTGTCACACATACAGAGTCAGAAACTTTACTGACAAAGAGTTTCTCTTTTATCAAGTTTAGGAGCCTGGAGTTTCTGCTAGCTGTAATGGGATGATATCATTTGAGTATCTTCTTAGCGATATCTTGGGGCTTGAGGAAGAATCTGCTTTCTGAAATGGAAATCAAAACCTTTTCCACAGACCTCGTATTCATATCCAGCTAGCAGAAGGTGTCCTTTCCACAGGCACAGGCTCTCTGCTGAGAGCATCTAGACCTCTGGCCATGATGTTCAGGCTTCCAATAAAAAAGAAAAAAAGCAGAACAAATAGAAAGTGCTAGTAGCTCTTAAGGGATGGAGGGAGTAGTTTTGATTCAATTATTCGGCTCTATTATTTTCCAAAGTGTTTTCTTGCTTTAGGAAAGCCAATAATTTATTCCCTTGGTTGTTGGAAACAAACAAACAGAAAAAACAACAGCAGTCCCCACCCTATTCCAAGGATGAGGGCTACATTTTCACCTACTGATTTTCTGTGAAATTCCCCGCTATGTGACTGTTAATTCAATAGAATCAGCTGGACCAATTTGTGCTACCTGGGATGCCTGAAATATAAGAGAACCATACTAGATCAGGATGAATCACCCTTGACTAAAAGTAGTGTTCTCCACTTACTAATGGGGGGCAACCAATCTTTACATACCTTTGTGAGGTTCAATGCATGCAAAATCAATTCCCTAAGCATGGAAACATTCTTATGCACACAAAAAACTCCATAGAATTGAGCACTCAAGAAAGACTGGCCATGCAGGATACAAACAACAAGCTTACAGTAGCAACAAGCATACAGCTGGCTTGTGGAGTGTAGGAAATAAAATTGCTACTGAAGTTCTGAAACCTGCTGGATGCTTGGTATTTCTTTCTTTCTAACCTGCTATTGGCAATATTTAACACATTTGTGTTCGCTGTATGTTTCTGCATGTATTGCTGGACATCAGCTCTAAGTATTTTATTTATCGTCATTAGCCATTGCCTATAGCCTTTCAGACAGGTTTAATTCCTTCAAGTTGGCTTGACTGTAATTTATCAAATGTTTCACTGAAGTCAGGATATGTTATGACTGGCTTTATACACTATGATGGAAAAATAGGCTATTGCATTTATCAGGCATGATTTGTTTCTCCATTCACTGCTTATGGAGAAGGGTGGCACTTGCATCATTCATTGCTCTTATCCCTCCACAGTACCTGAAAGTTTGCCAGTCAAATACTACAGAGTTGAAATCCAGAATACTTATTTCCCTATGGAAAGCATAAATGTAAAGAAATTTCAGGAATTCTCTAGTGATTTGGATTAGATGGGTAGTCTCAAAATCATTCTGAGAAAATAACATAGGATACTTTTTTACCTTAATGAGTACCTACAGTTGTGAAATTAGAGATGTTACTTATATTTTTTTCTCCTTCCTTGAGCTCTCTTCTGTTCCAAATTTGTTTCTCTGGGAATACTAAGATCTAATTTGCACCTTACCTCTTTGCAGAGACACTGAACGTAGTGCATGTGTCTCAGTCTCCAGGGGTCTTTCTAAGTGGCAGCTAGTCAGTGACTGAAGAGCTCATATAACCTCCTTGAATTCTTTCAGAAGCCTTTTTTTTTTTTTTAAATTTGCTTCTTTCCACAGGAAGTTTTTAAATGCAGTGGGATCAGAGGACATTAAGACTCCCCACATCCACTGTGGGCTTCCCACCACGTCCCAGCCACGCAGCCAGCCTGCACACTTTCTGAATAGACACCACACACCAGCTTTCTGTTTTCAGAGCTCACTTTCTTCAGCAATAAGCTTTGTGGTCCTCTTGGGACACAAGTATGTCTTCTAGGAATTGCTCACAGGTAGGAAGCAGCTAGTACACATGAACTCACAAAGAGCACATCTGGCCACATGACTGCATGTAGGAGTGGGAACACAAGGCATGACACTCACTTGCAAAGGTAGGCTCACCACTGCCAACAACTGGGACTCAGGCTGCAGGGCAAAACAAATGTGGGACCAGTATCACCTTGACCCCAGAAACAAATCTGAGTTGGAGTGAGTTCACATTTCTCCTACTCCCACCTTGTATCAATTTTTGTATGCAGAAAACCACCCCAAACTAATCTTGAGTAGCATGGCCCACCAGCTTAATGACAATAGTCTGCACCATACACCCCCAAGTCCCCTACAACAGCCAAGAGAAGGAAGAGGAGCTCTACATTTACAAAACTAATAAAAGCAACATTATAATCATTCACTTTGTCTTAATGAATTTTGTCCCATTTCTACTAATGCAGGCCCTCAAGGTCATCCCACGTTGCTGCTCAATACCCTCATCATGTTCTATAAAAATGATGGTTTCAATTTTTGTCTTGTCAGCAAGTTTCATCAGCCCTCTCCTTCCTTTTGTGCCAAAGACATTAAAGAAAGATATTAAAACAAGATAGGTCTGAAGACTGACACTTGAAAAGCATTTCTAATAACCTTCTTCTTGCTTCAGCCCAACCTGCAAACCTATTCTTTATACAAGACTGGGGGTGGGTTGTTTTTTTCTTTCAATTTCTAATTGAAAAAAAAAAAAAAAAACCTAACTGCCCAAAAGCACTACATTAAATGCTTTACAGTGGTTACAATCAAAGAGATCTACTACAGTTCCTCTCACTTGTCTAGAAAAAAAAAAGGTTGGTTATCTTATCAAACATATCAGCTCAATTCAGTATGACCTAAGTTCATACAGCTTTTTATCCTGTTTTTCATTTATCCACCTCTGTAGTTACTTTTTATAAAATTGGTAATACAGAGCCTCATGCACATGTAGCCTGCAAATGTCTGAAGCTGCAGGAATCACTTTTGCCTCTTCAGGAACCAGCAAACAGAAAAGCATGTGTACTGGCCCCTAAAACAGAGAGGTTTTTTTACGGATAACCAGAAGGTCTCCGACACATGCTGTCCAACTGCATGCTAATGCCATATGTGCGACCCTTCAGACACATCAACCAATCAATGTTCCCAGCAGGAGGGCTCGTCAACCTCTTTTTTGCCAAATGTAAATATAGATTTTCTACACTGATGTTGACAAATTTCTTGAGTGACATTCTATGCTGTTTTGCTTCAGAAACATCTTCATTGCAATGACCATCAAAAAGCACAGAGCGCATACAGCAGGCTCATGTCAGCCCTTATTGACACCAAATCTCCTTAATAAGTGGCATAAGAGAAAAACAGCAAAAGATGTCTTATGCCCTAAAGGGTGTGTAAGCGTATAAAATATATATTACATAGAACAAAAATTACTGATTTTGCAATTCATAATAGCTGATTTACATGTCTTACCTAGTCTCTGTGGAATCAACTTAATTGGCCCTGGCCTGTGCTCTTTCTTCCAGCGCTCCAGGTCATCTAGTTCTTTCTTAGCAACTGAGCAGGTACAAAAAGAAACAAAAACGCGGAAGTTAGAACTTATCCTAAAAAGCAGATAGTATCATTAGCTGTATGTTACACTGAAGACTCATCCAGGAACAGACATACTTGTTCTCAAAGGATTCAGACACCCTTGCAAGAGATTACACAGTCACTGGAACGATCAGATGGAGAGACATTTTTGCTAACTCAGGACTGTATGGTAAGCACTTTTTCCCTCCCAACCATGTTTCTTAAATAAAAACAGGAGGCATGCATGGTTCAGCTTCAAATTAAGACACCCCAGCACAGGTGTCCGCAACCAAGCTGGGTGCCAAGTTCCAAGTGTACTCAGTGGAAATCTAGTCAGTGCAGCTGGAGGCACTGGGAGACTTGTGGAGCCAGCCCTATGCTCTAGGATGGCTGGTTGATTAAGTTGCTCCCTAGAATTTACTGACAGAGAAAAAGGCAATTCCTTTCAACAGCAAGCCCCACAAAGACTATGGAAAAAAGAGCTGTGTTTTAGAGTAGTACCTCTGTTGCTCACTCTTACTAAACACATGAACCATATTTTCTAATGCCAGGCTAGAGCTAACAGACGCTAGCACCCATTCTCCTCTAAGAGGATAAAGCCAGTCCATGGGCAGATCTCTAAAGAGCCCCAAGACTGACACCAGCTTCTTATTTCACCTTTAAAACAAGCCCTTAGGTTGGGATTGGATTCAATGAGGCCCCATTTCTGCCACTATTAAAGGCAGAAGCACTTTGCATGCTTGAGACATTGCATGCTGGTGGCACAAAGTCAAAACAGACCTTTACTAAAGCAGCAGCACCTACGCTCTTAGTCTCCTCTAAGATGATCTGCTTTTATACCTCCTTCCAGAGGATTACGGTTTGGTTCAGGGAAAGTCCATTTTCTTTCTTGCAACCAAAGGAAATCCTACCCCACACTAGCCTGCTGAGAAAGCATTTCAGCAGAAATCACAATGTTTGAGAAGAAATGTTTTAATTGCACTATTTCCTTGAGGGCTCAAAACGTGAGGAGTGCTGAGTGATGCTCCCTCAGCTGTCATACTCTGCAAAAATAAACACCCGGGGGTGCAGGACTGCAGTGTTTGGTCGTGTCTGCACACAGAAAGTTTTTCATGGCTCTTTTGTAGTAACTTTGGCTAACGAAAGCTTTTTAACGTATGCTTAATCTTTCTGGTACAGGTTCAGGATGTTCCTGCTTACCTACTTTCACCAGCAAGACTTGAAGCCAAGCAAAAATGACCTTATATAACTGCAGATATTTTGCCATCTAAAATCTTTCCTAGCTTCATTAAAAGATCCACATACAATCTTTAAACAGGGATTCAAGAGCCAACAGACAGTGTGGTTCTAGTTGCTTTAGCTTCCATATGAGAGCACTTTCAAAAATATTTCTTACTTATATTTTTCTTCTTCCTCCCCATAAACTAAAGAGTGTTCAAAGCTGGATTCTCCAATCTGACATCAAACCTGCAAATGCAGGGTTGAGCTAATTCCAGATAAGTCTTGTACAAGTCAGCTCGAGCAGCTACAGCACTGCTATTGCCAAAAACCTGTTCCTGAAGAGGCCTTACTCTGCATGCAGTCTACTCAGATGAGAAGTTTATCTTAAGAAAAGCCTACAGGGTGATGGAGAATGCTCATAGCCCTGACTTTACACTCACAGCTGCAGACATAAAAGTATTGAAAAGATGAGGATAAAAGTTGCAAGGGTGATAAAGCACACAAAAAACTAAACTAATTCAAGTAGAAATAATGTATTAGACATCTCAACTTACTTTGCTGCAACTGCTTTCTTCTAGTTTCATTCGGAGTTATCAAGACATACGAGCTGACACTAAAATGAAAGAAAACAATATCTTATTTTTCCTGTTTACAGAAAAACAACTGGACTGGAAGGGCCTTCCTTCATCAGTGAGGTTGGTGTTCTGCTGGAACATTTGGTAAATACTCTAGAAATACTGTTATATTTGGAGTTGACAGTGAATATCAAGGATAACATTTTCAGAAACTTTTAGCACAGTTTTCACTTTTCTTATTAGAAAATAGCCTTCTCTAGACTGCAGACCTCAAATCTCAGCTGTTTCAAATCAAATCACTTCCTCAAATCAAGAAGTTCCTCTTGGTAGAGGACTACTTCCCCAGTGTGGCTACCAGTGCCTTCCAGCACAGCTTGCTTAAGCACAGGGAAAGACCACTCTCTATGAGGAACAGCACTGGTGTTGGTAGTCCCACCGCATGCCTCGAGGGCACTCGACACCTCACAGATTTAGGCAGTCTGCCCAAAAGTTGTCCAAGGAGTGCACAAAGTCATATTGTTTGTCATGGGCTTGGGTGACTTGCTGCCAGAGCAAGGCACAGTTTCCTTGTCAGATTTGTGTTTGTCCAGCATGAGGAATTCCTCGGGCATATTTATTTTGCTGTCATGCCTAAGGTGCAACTTACTGAATAAGGGCAGAGGCCCTGTTTTGTTAGGCTGAATTCAAGACACAGTTGCCGTCTCAAAGAGCTATCAATCTAGCGTGACAGCAAAGAAACAGGACAGTGTTCAGAGTGTATTAGAGACTGGAGGTGATCAAATGAGTGATGAAAACATGTCAGTTCCACTTGGAGGAAACAAAGGTTTTTATCTACACGGTATATTATGTGGGTAGGAGTTTACACCGCCTGCATTCCACCTCAGCAAAAGCAAAGCCACAGGGGTGCGGGTTCACCAGACGTGCACAGAGCAGTGGTTGGCTCCACTTATCAGAGTACGCTCACATCTCTCTGCAGTATTCGGCACAGTTTCATCTGCACACACAGGCACTGGTATTTTATTTGATGTTATCATGGGGAAGGCAGAAGAAGAGCAGAAAACAAAGAATAATGAGAGATGAAGATCAAGCCCCTTAAAAGAAGAAAGGGCAACAGTGGGTGGCTAGAGGACAAGCTAGGAAGCAGAGAGAGCTCAGTTGGCTGTGGAAAAGTAATGAGATGGAGGCCTGAGACAAAGGCTAAAAAGAGGAACGAAAATCATGCAAAGAGATCAAAGTGCAAAAAGCTGCTCGCTGCCATATCACTGTAATTCGGCGTTTGAGAAGGAAAGTATTTATATCCAATTACCTCTTTCTCTTTGAAGACTTGTTCTAGGAGGATGTGGATTAATTTGTGAGATTAAACTAGCTGTGAGCTTTAATGGTGTCATTTAACGTGGTCCTTTCCCCGCCCACCAGCTTCCTCTGGTGCCCAGTGAGACCATTCCTTGCCTCTCCACTGAACTTCAGGCCCTCAGAGGCAGGAGCAAGGTAGCAGCAATGCCCCTCCAGCATTCATTGCACAAATTCAGCTGTTATTTAAAGGAAGTTTTGACAACCTATCTTCTTTGCATGCTATAACTTTCTCCATTACTGATGTTTTTCCAGATTTGCTTTTATTTAACTGAGTAGTAGCGTTTAGAATTTATCCCAAACTGCCCTGACAAGCTGCTGTACAGTTTATCGGTTTCAAGAATTTTTATTTTATTTTATTTTTTTTCTTCCCTTGGCTGTTTCAGGTATTAATATCATATTTCTCTCAAATTCATACACAAAAATTATTCCATACCTTTTACACTGCCATCCCTGTGTCAGTGAAAAAAATGGCCGGAATTGTTAAATTGCAAGACTACATAACTCTCCCCCCCAAAAAACATCAGTGCTTCTGAGAAATCCCACTGATTCACAGCATAAGGGGCAGAAGAGTTTTTATATCATCAGATGTACTTTATGACATTCAGATATTTTTTTTCTAAGTTAGGAATCCAATTAAAAAGAGCACAAGGAGCTCAGTGTGTCTGCACATGTTTAAGAATCATGATATCAAATCTAGCCTTTATGCCATGATAGCCTTTATGCCATGAATCATTTCCTTTATCTGTTTTTGCTTTTTGGCTGGAAGACTCTGAGTCCAGGAGACCAAGGTGGGGCCACTCTTCTGATATCTGACCATGGCCATTATCCAGGAGTTCAGAAGGATGGCAAATGAAATATAACAAAGATCAATCAGTTTATTAAAGGGGTAGAGGTGAGACCAGTGACAGGGAACTACACTTACTGCTAGAAACAGCTCAGCTCTGTATTACAAAGAGCAGAGTAAGAGTCACTGTGGTTAAAAGAGTGCTTGTTTAAAGCCCAGTTTGCTTTCGATGTTATTGAAATAAAAGCAAAGTTAAAATAAAATGAGAATTTCAAGTCTCCTGTGGGGGAAGGAAGGGGAGAACAGGATACCAACTTTTGGTTTTCTTTCACCTAGTATTTATACTACATGCTCTATTTTAGTCCAAATTAAAAAAAAAAAAAATAGAACATAAGCATTAGTGAGCTTATCTAATTTGATAGTGCTCACATTGGTCTCTGGAAAGATAGACATGTAAAAGCGTAACTGAGTATTGGGACCGGGGGAAGGAACAGGTAGCACATGGTAAGCTTCTTGTGGGATAGGTGAAAGCCAGGGTGAGAACCCGCCCTTGCTTTTCAAACCTGCAGCCACAAGAGGAGCCAGATGAGTTGCTGCCCGTGAGAATCCACCTGCCTACTGGTTCTAAAGCTAAAATTCAAAACCACACCTACTGTCCCTCATTTTCATATTTTTTATTTTTATTAGGAAAGAAAGCTAATGTAAAAAGTCTACCAGCAGCTTTCACCTCATGTTTTAGCCAGTTTGTAGGATATTGCAAGTTAGTTCTTTGTTCAGACAGAACCTCTGATCCAGTAAAGTCTACAAAAAACACTACAGCCTGTCAATTTAATATTTAGGGCAGTTTCTGAGGTGCCACTGTAGCTGGCAGTCTGGAGTAAATTATCTCACTTACCTGGGTAGCAATTAAGGAAATGTGAAGATTTTAAGCTATCACTGGTGTGCAGACTTTTTGTACTTTATACCAATATATGAAGTGCTGCAAAACTCACAAGCAGAAAAGATGATAGAGAATTTAGCTGTTCAGGTTTCCTAATAACAATTCTTATTGTTCTATGACTTAAGCCTATCTTTGAGGTATGGTTGTTTTTACAAATTCAGGTATGGAAGTCACTGGGGCTGGGAAGAACATCTTACCCTGGTTATAGCTCTTCATAAAAGAGAAACAAACCCTCTTCTAAGTCATATTAATCTTGATAAGACTTTTTTGGTTTATTTTCTCCACAGAAAAGGGGAATGTATTGGCTAACTACTCAGACTGAACAAATATAAACAACTGTGAAAAACATATAACCCAATCAGAGAATGCATCTGTATTGGAATAAAAATCAAAAAGCAACCTCATATGAGTTTTCAAACATACAAACATCAAATATCACAGTAGTGAGAAGATTAATATCTATATAGCAATATATAAAATTAGACAGAAAAATCTTTCAACTGGGGGAAACATAGAATACCCTCATAGAAAATCTGCAAAGATAGTTTACAGTTTGAATTATCAGCAACATAGACAACACCATGTCTGCAAATTTAAATTCATAAGCCTGTGGGCAACTTGACACATTTAACTCACACTACTCAAGGACTAGTCTTCAATGTTTTCAGGGCAAAGACTGCATTGAAGCCTTTGCTCTACTTTCTTTTAGGTTTATATAAAATAGATTATTTCTAAAGTTGAATAAACACATGAGAGCTGCTGTTCACCAATAATGTTTTTTGCAGAGCTGTGCCCTTCAGTTTTTCCTCAAGACTACTCCAGCCAACTACCACTGGGGAGCCTTCCAAATGAAGTGTGAAATAGTTTAAAGAGTTACAAAAGTAATGGCTGTTATAAACTATTTCCAGTTCCACTGTGTTTTATACTGCTGGTGCATCAGTACATGAATGCCACAAAGCTGAAAGCTAAATATTTCGCTCTACTAGGCAATGTGCTGTCTGCATTCAATAAGAGCCAGAAACCAAGGAGCGTGTAGGGGAGAGCAACACAAATGACTAAAGCTTGGGGGAAAAAATGGACAGGTTTAGTCTAGAGGAAGGACTCAAGGGAGCCCCCGTGGGGTTCCATATACAGAGGTTCATCTGCCTATGAACCTCTGAAAGGAAAAGGATTGTTTATAGTCAGTAATCAATGAAAAGAGAAGCACAGGGAAAAATACACAGGCATGTAGACATGTACTTGCACGCATGTTTATGTGCATGACAGTGGGTGTGTGTGTGCATACTTTTTCTTCTTTCTGTAGTGCATGTGCTTAATATATATGCTTATCTTATAATGGGGAAGATATAGATGAAATACCGCATTAAATAATATGTTAAGACTGGCTGAGTTTAAGAGAAAAAGAAAAGGAGCAAACTGTCAAGGCCAATCATAGAGTCTTCTTCAAAGACATGCTACGCTGAATGTGTTCAATTACCAGGAATTGTTTGAGAGCACTCAAGTCAATGTCACCACAAAATATTATTTTCACCAAGGTTCCCATGCCTGATGGAGCAGCCCATATGCTGCTAAGCACCATGAAAGCTGCCAAATCAGAAGGCTACAGGACGCCTAATCCCAGCAAGCAGACAACTGTCCTATAGGTACCCGTACTTTGCAGTGCACAGGCTAACGATAACCAACAGCCCTAGCATTAGACCTTAGTTGTGCAATACGCTCTGCACTGAGGAGATGTACAAATGTTGCATGCAGGTTTGGGGCTCTGTCTTTCCATCTTTATAAGCAGCAGCATCTTACCAGTTCACAGCTCAGACACAAAAGTGAATTACTGGGGCTTAACATTATACACTGCCTGAGTCATCAACCTAGCTCTCTTAACATGAAAGACCGAAAATAAACTGCTTTAGCAGAAAATGTTTACCACCGAAAATCTATGTTCATGGGTTTTGTCCTGTATTTGCCACAGGCTAGGAGTGCACTTAATTACCGCAGTTCAGCTGATGTCTGGAAGCTTATTAAGCTAGGATAACTCACTTCTGTATCTGGTCCCTCTGTTTAGCTAAAGCTTTCATTAAAATGACCAACATTTTTGCCATAGTGAGGCCTAAAGATAAAACAAAGAGTTAAATCCTGCAGAAGTGAACTTGCACTGGGAATAAGTGAGAAGGAAAATAGCAGCAAAGAAAGGCCCAGGAGAAGGTTTGAGTCAGAAATGAGCAGTAATGCAACAGACCTGCACCCAAATCTCAACTCTCCAGTACCCAGAAGCTGACAGAGAACTTCCTGAAGTTAAAATCTGGTCCAAAGAGTAAAACCAAAACTCAGAACTGATTTCCAAGAGTTAAGGTGGAGCTCAGACTCAGCAGCTTGCTTCGGGCTTGGTGTGTGATAGCATTGCAGGAAGAATGGCAGGTGCTTCACCCAGCACTCCATTTGGTGCAGCAAACCCGTCAGTGGTGGAAGACGATCTCAGCCACCCTCTAGAGCTGCAAGGAAATTGTCACAGTGATGGATCAAACCAGGCAGCCCGGCGGTAGCTCTCAGCTCAGACTTGGCTTGCAGCACAGCTTTGTTCCTGAAAACACTAACGTGCCGTTAGTCAGCATACACTTACGTGTAGATCAATCAAATGGGAGATGGTCTGCTGTGGCAGTGTGGTAGACTGACACGTCAGCAAAGGACCTGGGGGTGTTAGCTGACAGCCAGCTGAACATGAGCCAGCAGTGTGCCAGGGCCACACAGCACTGAGGAGGCTACACCTCGAGTACTGTGTTCAGTTTTGGGCCCCTCACTACAGGAAGGATATTGAGCTGCTTGAGAGTGTGCAGAGAAGAGCAATGAAGCTGGTGAAGGGACTAGAAAACCAGACTTATGATGAGCAGCTGAGGGAATTGGTATTGTTTAGCCTGGAGAAGAGGAGGCTGAGGGGAAACCTCATTGCTCTCTATGACTACCTGAAAGGTGGTTGCAGTGAGGAGGCTGTTGGTCTCTTTTCTCAGGTGACAAGTGATACAATGCAAGGAATGGCACCAGGGCAGGTGTAGATTGGATTTCAGGAAGAATTTCTTCATGGAGAAGGGTGTTCAAGCATTGGAACAGGCTGCTCAGGGAAGTGGTGGAGTCCCCATTCCTGGAGGTATTTAAGACATGTGTGGACATAGCACAAAGGGACATGGCTTAGTGATGGGATTCAGTAGGTTGATGGTTGGACTTGGGGATCTTGGAGGTCTTTTCCAACCCAAATAAATAGAAAATAGAACTCTGGACCCAGAAATGTCCATGAAGTCCATGTCAGATGCAGTTGTGTTTATGCTGTCCCCAAGTCCCAAAGCATTTCAGTTGTCTTAGTTGCCCACTGCCAGGGATGTGACAAGCATGCCAGAGCCAGCTGGAGCACCTGGAAATCAACAGCACAGAGCATCTATACTAAGACAGGCCAGGCACTGGGCTTGGCAACATCAGTGCTGAACTGAGCTAACCCCCACAGAGGCGTCTATGTGTTGTGAATTGTGCTTGCCAGTACACCTGGAGAGCTGAGCAGGTCAGACTCTACCACATGAAGATTAAGACCTGAGCTAGTGGCATGTTTTCACCTCCACTTCCCCCACTTTCTTTCCAACAATATGCTTCCTCCTCCTCTCCCCCTCCATCACAGTATTTGTTGTCCTTTTATTGCCCCTGCCCATGTGCTGCTTTTCTTACCACAGCTCCTCATCAAGCTATGCATCAAGAGAACACGTTGAACCTCGTGCAAATCAAGCTTTTCCTAGGAAGTCTTCTAATGCAGAGTTAGAAGGACACCCCCACTCGCCCCACCCCACCATTATGAAGAACACAGCAATCTCCAAATCTTACTGCATAGCTATCCTGCTACTTGGACTCAGCCACTGAAAACTTGACTGGAGATAAGGCTGGCTACTGATGACACCAAAGCCAGGCATCTCTGAATCACCCCACTGTGCTGCAAAGATTAGTACATCACCCTGAAAGATACAGAGTTGGGAGATTTTTTTTTCCTGTGCAGCAAATGCAGTGGTCAACTCTAAATAAATTGTCTGTAATTCAGATTACACATTTACCACTCCCACCAGTGGGCAAAAGAAGTATTTTGAGAGGAATCCTCCTCCAGTTTAATACACTAATTTGGAGTTATTAAAAAGAAGAAATTTCAGATTGTGAAACAAAATAATTTTCATAAGAACTGCTAAGGACACTCCATCAGCAAAAGATTAAGAGGTGCTACAACACTATACATTCTTTTTATTTTTAATTCAGGATGAAGATCGGGAAAGGAAGGAAAGAAAGCCCTGATGGATTTGGCTCCTGCAGTCAAAGAATAAAATTTCTCAAGTCAAGCATTCTAGTAACTGTTCTTCTTTCACACTGGATGATAAGGGACAAATACCAGCTGTGTGACAATACATCTTCACATTTTATTTCTTTGAATTTGATTTTTTTTAAATATATTTTACCAGAACAAATATTATTCTTGCCAGGTTTAAAGACACCAAGGACAGGCTGCCGCTGCTGAATGGGGGCAGGGACCGTCACAACCTTTTTCTTTTTCAGACACTAGCAATAGTTCAGCTTCTAATTTCCCCACTTTCCTCCACCTTTTCTTCTGTACAGACTTTTGTTTCTGAATAGATATGAACAGGGGCAATTTGGGAATTCACTTTCTACAAGTTAATTTCATGGCACTTAGCAGACAAAGTGAAGTAACTTAAATGCAAGCTTATTATTATAAGCAGTTTCAAGCACTTGTCATCCTGGTGTTTTTTTATCCATAGCCCGAAACCACATCTTGTACAGAACTGGAGGGGGGGCGATGTGTGAAGTTTCATTTCAATTTTGCATTTGAACAAGTATTTTTTGTAACTTAATTAGAACCACTTTATAATCACTTCTCAGCCTCAACATATCATATAAGAGCTTTTCCAAAGCAAGAGACATATTACCATCTAATACCAGTTGCCCATCTTGCACTTTTTTGGAAAGAGTACACTTTGAATTTCAGCTGGTGGGTGATGCCATCTCTCACATGTATTTCATGTGTCCAGTATGCATGAATTGTCACTTGATCCCACACAAAGATGCTGCTAAGGTGTTTTCCCACTTCTAACTGTGCTCTGAAGCACAGCCCGAGACTTTGCATGGAAACAACATACACACCCTACTCACACATAGGCTTCAACAGAGGCTCAGACTCCCGCTCTGTTGGCAGTAAAAACAGATCTTGGCTGTTTTTGGAAAATAGCAAGCAGCACACTGACTGGAATAGAGCCACTTCTTGGCACTGAGGTATCCTACTTGGGCCTCTCATGTTTCCTGTACTACACATATTCCAGAAAGCCTTCTTGATTGATGCTAGTCTGTAGATTTTTTAATTCTGCTGACACCCTATGACATTAGCTGTCAAACTTTTCTGTTCAACCCTTTGTTATCCCAGAGCCTGAAAGCCTGGACTATTCTGAGGGGGTGCTAGTATTTTAGTTTTAAGGATCTTGTTCAAAGGGACTGAGGGCCAAAAGGCTGAGTTAGCTTTGCCACTACTGAAATGACATTTTAATATGAGATCTTGCTTGAAACATAACTTGAAATAACAGAACAAATATATAACAAATAATGTAATAGCTTTTTTTTTTAAGAACAGAAGTCTCCCCTTGCCTGCTAAAGCATTTCAGATACCTTCTACCACTTCCATCTGGGTTAGTTAAGGAAATCCCTGTTTAAGTGGCTTCATCTTATTCACAGAATCATTGAATAATGTAGGTTGGAAAAGACCTTCAAGATCATTAAGTCCAACTGAAACCTCAACCATGTCCCTTAGTGCCATGTCCACGCATCTCTTAAATACCTCCAAGGATGGAGACTTAACCACTTCCCTGGGCAGCCCATTCCAGTGCTTGACCACACCCTCCATGAAGAAATTCTTCATAAGAATTCATAATGTCCAATCTAAACCTCCCCTGGAACAACTTGAGACCATTTCCTTGTGTCCTATCACTCGTCACCTGAGAAGAGTGACACCCTCCTCGCTGTAACCTCCTTTCACGTAGTTGTAGAGAGCAATGAGGTCTGCCCTCAGCTTCCTTTTCTCCAGGCTAAACAGCCCCAATTCCCTCAGCTGCTCCTTATAACTCTTGTTTCTAGTCCCTTCACCAGCTTCCTTGCTCTTCTCCACAAGGATGGAGAGGAAACCCCAGTCTTGTTCACTCTGAGTGTTTGTTTCCCACTCATATTACGTGGTTCTTCTTTGACCCAGCCTTTCCCTTATTCCTCTTTCTCATTAACATCATAATACTGTAGACTTTAATTTGTACACTCCTGGTTTAGGAATGAATTCTTCGTTACAGCTTTATGAAGACATGCAGAGAGAATCTTTCATATCACATAGTGAAAAATATTAAGTGTGCAGCCCTTGTATTAAATGCATACCAGTTTTCTCTCTGCAAGCATCATATAAACATGAAACGGGGAACAGGGCTTTTAATTATTCTTCCCTGAAAGCTTACCTGGTTTTATAGGGGTTTCCATCCTCTGGTCAAAATCTATGTGGATATATTTGATCTCACCATAAATTTTGCAAGGAGCTCAGGCCAACCAACTGATTAAGTATTTACTTAACCTTTACCAGGGGGTTGTACCCCAGACCAAACTCTGGGCAAAGACAGTTACACCCATGGGAAAACTCCCACTCCCCACCCACAAAAATAAAATAATTGCACATAGAACAAGTACCTAAGCTGCTCTCACTGTACGGTGGATATATGCCAGTGTGAAGGAAGGCAAGGCAGAGGGTCTTTCACATCTGGAAATGGCAGAAAATAAACATAGACTGTAACTCAGGAACGATTGTTTGCTTTCCTGAAAATAAGTTGTTAAAATGCTCAAGGATTTCAAAGCCCAGCTCATAAAAGTCTGTGTATCATTGATACCTAGTAGATAGTCATTCATGGGTTACAATGGAAAGCTTCCGATTGCTGCTCACAATCAGCAGTCTGACACCTCTTGCACAGCCTGGCTCCGCCTTCTTCAAGGAAAGGAAACTGAAACGGCCTTTGGAAAGTGGAACTGGTTTCCATCAGCCGCACTATGAAAGACTGGGGAAAAAAGCAAGCTAGGCAAACTCAGTGCATAATAATAATAGCATTACATGCACTGTTACTAACAGCTCAGTAAAAAAAAAAAAACGCTTTTGGGGAAAAAAAGAGTAAACAATTAGTTTTGGTCAGCTAAGCACATTAAGCACACATGCTACTGAAAATTTCTATTCTGTACTATTTCTGCATGTTAGAGCTTATACAAGCTATCTAAGATTGTCAGTAGAAAACCGGAGGTGGACAGAGCATAGATCCCAGTAAAGCTTAAAATGAAATTCAGGGCTGAAGCTTTGGTTTTACTTCTGTCAGTATGAAGTTGTTTAGAAGCTGTTTCATGTCCTGGATTGCATTCAGATCAGTGCTGGAATGCAGCCTACATCCATCTCTGCAGCCAAAAGGAAGTATTTTTAGACTTCCCAGGATGAAATATTAGGAGAGAGAAAACAGGGAGGTAGAACCGGATTTGAAATTCTGGTTAGAAAAAGATGCCAAGAAACAGATGCCATGTACAGCAATATCACACGCACAGAACCGGCTGCTGCTATTGCCTGTAGTACTGATGCTGTCTGCACACATCACATTCAAGCAGCCCCATGTGTGAGCCATACTATCACAAAACCTGTCAGAAGACCTCAGGTGCCATTCAGGAAGCATTGCTTGTAGGTTGGTTTCTCTGAGAGCAGGAGGACATGCTGCTTATGTGCCCAACCCCTTTCACAGGATCTCTATAAAGTATTCCGACATTTACAGGTGCACACCTTGAGCGGAGAACAGGCACCTGATACAAGTACCACCACCATCTCATCCAGGCTCCTTTCTACTTACTACTGCTCTTGCTGTTGATGGTAGGCTGATGCATGGTGCCTTTGCTCCTCTCCAGACGTCATCAGCTGCTGGGGTTTTCCAGCCTCCTCTGATTGATTGCTATCATTCCTGAGGTAACCCTGAGAGGAAAATGGGGTACTGGAGGTGGCAGCCATCCTGTACCTGCTGCCATCCCTCCATCCTCCAACACCAGACATCCTTGTCAGAAAGAAGGACTGCAGCTAGGGAAAACTCAATGCTGAGTTCTTTCAAGTAAGTTTCAATTCCCTGTAAGACCCACCCCTAGCTGGACTCGCAGCTGTAGGACACACAAATCTATGCACTCCTTTCTGAGTCATCCTCCAGCTGAAGCTCGATTTGATCATCAACCACAGCATTGAGTAAGACCGGAGGTGGAGTCTTGGGCTGAGAGCAAAGCTGATTTATGCTAGTAAAACAGACAAATAACACTTTGTGCAATCTTTGAATAGACTGATTCAGAATAAGCAAGGGGAGGTCTGGCTGAAAGCCATATTTCTGACAATTTTTTATCCCAGCACTTCAAATCTCCCTGTGAGAGAGGGGACCAATGCTAGTTTTTTTGTTAGTTTAAATTTTGCAGGAGTGTACATAGAAAGATGAAAGTGAAACTAAAAACTAACTGATAAATCCTAAGGCAAAGGTCAAACAAAACTCCAGTTCTGCCTTTCAGTTCTGCTCAGTCAGATTTTTTTACTTTCATCTTCCTAATTCTACCTCATGAAAAGAGAACAAATACATGATCCTTTTAAGCAAAAATGCAGATCCCCCCAGTGAACACATCTAACCAGGGGTACTGTATCAATCAGATGAGGTACTGTGGAATCTGGAGGGCTGGTGAAAACTAGGAACCATCTTAATATCACTAGTACAATAAAGATGTTTGGCAGCTCCTAACCTGAGAAAACCATACTAATAATGCAACTCAATGCAACAGAGCTAAGGGAATCCAGCTCCACACATGCAGATCCTGTCACTTTTTGTCCTCAGGTGCTCAAGCTTCACTAAAGCCACTCTGTTGGAGGGGTGCTTTTGTGGCCAGGTTTCCTGACTGTCTGGACTGTCTAGGTCTTACAGGTCACACATGCTGATGCAGTAGCGAGATAAAATGCCACACGGAGAGCCACAGAGCTGGCGCAGCTGGGGGGATAGATGCCAGTTGCCCTTATTAATGTCTGGGTCATTAACTAGAGTGGTTGCTCACATGGTCCCCGTCTTGTTTAGAAATTGTCTGGGAGGCCAGAGCAGGGCACAGTCCTCCCTGCCCCACGCTGTTTAAAGCTGTATACTGTAGGCAGATATGTCTAATGTGTAGAACACTGCTGGGTCTTAGCTACAAGACTTCTCTTGATGTTGCCAACAGTCAACATCAGGCAGGTTTCTTGTTTCAGGGTGTTCCAGGTTGGTCTGGGAAAGAGCACCTCCTCTGCCAGATGTCTTCACGAATTGCTAAAAGAGCAAAGGGCCTCATAGCCTTGGAGTAGTTGTGTGGGCTTATTCTTTTCTGGTCTCTCCAGAAAACACAGGTATTTTGGCCTGGATAGTGGTTATCTCTTACCAGAAATCTGATGCAAGGCACCTGAAAACTGGAACCATCCCCTAGTAGTCCAGCAAGATGTTCAGGTAGGTCAGGAGTCTTGAGGCTTGCTGTTCTGCTTCATGTGGGCTGCCAGGTACGTCTGGGAAGATCTCTTAACCCAGGTTCTCCTTCATCTTCACATTATTTATTTATTTATTTTTATGTACAAGGTGCTGGCAAACGAAAGTAAGCATCAAGTTTAGTTACTTATGTAGGACTGTGGCATCCTACATGAGGTGCAGAGCAAGTGCTTGGAAAGTCATGTCTGAGCACTGCAAAGATTTGTGGGATAACAGCTGTGCCTACAGGCATCCTATTTGGTAAAAATCCAGCTCCAACATCTGGATTCTTCTTAATCCATTCAGATTTATGTCTTAACAACCCAAATTTAATTACCAAAATTGATTATAATTAATGTGCCCACTGCTGCTGTATCTTCTACCGCACGTTGTTATGTGAAATTCAGATCTAATAACTGTTTCCTGATGAAATTTATAAAGTTTTGGCTGCAAACAGTAACTGTAGAATCTATATAGGATACATCTATATTGCTCAAAAAGAGAGGGATGTAAAATGAACCCAAGCACTAGAAACTCAATCGCTCACATTGTTTCAATGGTAATTTATTTCTTAGTTCTGTTTTGGACAATCCAAACCAGCTCTTTCCAGGACATGTCCAGGTCTGACTATGAGGATGGCTCATGCCAACACAACTCCCAGAAAGTCAGTATAGATATGACTGCACCAGGTTTAGCTTCCTCCATACCACCAACACTACCCTAGCATCTCTGCATATCAAATGCATCCAGCCTCTTTGTTGTACTCCACAGTATGTCACTCACCCCTTCAGTTTCATGCTACTAAAACACAACACTTGATGGGCTGCAACACTTCCCTCACACTATTTCAGACACATTGAAATGAAATATCCCCCCAGATAATAATGTTTTAAGGTCTCAGCAGTATCACCTGGAGCCCTCAGGACACCTGGAGCTGAAGTACCATATAGTACGGACATGCATACTGACTCCACTAGGCTCCTTCTAGTTCCTTCTAGCCTAGCGGAGGTTAGTCTTAGGTAGCCTACATATGATTGAGTCTGTGATAGCTGGATTTAAGACAAGGGATCAGCCTCTGGCCCTATTTTATTTAGCATTATAGATGCTAAATAAATGCTAGAGTCTGTGCTTTCTAAATATCAGAATACGAGTGCATTCAGCCTCCTAAAACATGCAGCCTCCTGCCAAATCTCAACCCTTCCCAAATCCTCCATAAGAATTTTAATGCAGTACTTATATTTTTTTCTAGACCCATCAAATACTGGCTGTCTATTCTAATCTACTGTTTATGTTTATAGTCATCTTACATCTCTAACTGGGTCAGATGCTGTGGTGCATTGGCCCTTTCTAGCAGGCAAACACCCACACAGCTGGCAGCTCACTTCCTCCCTGACAGTGGAACAGGGGAGAAAATAGGAAAAAGAGTGAGAAAACTCATCTGTCAAAATAAAGACAGGGAAATCACTTATCAACTATTGTTGCAGGCAAAACAGACTTGACTTGGGGAATTTAACCTAATTTGTTGCCAATTAGCATAAATATTTCATTACTGATTTTAGTACTGGGAAACCAAAAAAAGACAAACATTTAAGCACTTCGGGAAAACACTTTTCCTCCAAGTTGTCCAGGCTCAATTTCACTTCATAGTCCTCTCATTCCTTCCCTCCCCCCTGCCCCAACTTCAGCCAGTCTCATAAAGCTTGACAGCATATGACTTATACCGGCCAAGCACACTTGGCCAGATTGCACTTAACATATAACATAGATGTGTATTGCAGGTACATAGGGGTAAACCATGGGTGAATTGTCCCTCTATGCTATTAGACTTCCCAGAGATTTGACTCAGGTTCAAAAAAATGAGAACATGCTAGGCAGGAGGAGAATAGAGAGTAACTCTATTTAAGTTTCCTAACATTTACCATGATTAAAAAATGTCTTGTGTTTTTTTTTTGTTTGTTTGTTTTTTTTGTCTGTAAAGCTCTGTTTCCTCCAGCTATTAACTTTTTTTTTTTTTTGTTCTGTTTAACTTCGGAAAGTCCTCAATAGAAAATGATCTTTCTTTTAAATTGAGAAATTCCTTCAGTGGAGATGTAAAACATTAAGAATCACCACATTCCTTCCCTCAGCTGTTCTTGTCATGAAATTACAATAATATAACAAAATAATTTCTGGAGAGGAGCATTCTATATTGAACCTTTATTTCCTTCTCAACAGCACCAAGAACTATATTAAAAGTGAGAGATATCAGAGATCCCTTCTCTCTACAAAGGATACTCACAATCCTCGTCAGCCACTTCATCCTTTTCTGGGGAATGTCAGATAGGATAAAACTCTCTTCTATAAAAGAAATAGTATTAAAAAGAAAAATCAAAATAAGTATTTAAAAGAATGTCAGGTTCCCAACTTCTCCTTCCCTGAAAACACCTACTTGTTCTTCATTATTTCATTGTTGGTTTCTGGATTTAAAGTTTTTGCATTTTTAATTTTTTTCCACAACGATAGATACTTTTCATTAAAAGCTAAGATCTTCATTTAATCCAAAGAGACTAGAAGCCTAAAGCCTGAAGAAAAGCATCAAATTGCAGGAGACTTTTGAGAAAGACAGACAGGACAGGCTAGATTTCCTACAGCCCTGCTTTCTTTTTTGCCCAGGAGTCAGCAAATGGTATCTGAAGGCCTCAACTACTGGAGATCTGCTTTTTCTGTTGCTGTCAGCTAAAACACTTAGCCCTACATCTGAGTACGATGCTCAAAGGTTCACATACATAGTTTTTTTTTGCTTGGATGTTTTGGCTAAGTGGGTAAGACACACAGTCAAATGCACTACCGAATATCTACATGTAATTGATCATTGGGAACATCTCTTTCTCTGTGTTTTAAGAGAATGACAAAGGAATGCCAAGTATACACAGAAACATATCTATAATTAGGACTACATATAGTGTCTTTATACTGTGATGGCAAATTGGAAATTGAATTTTTAAGGACGCATTTGTTTTACTTTACCAAGGTTTCTCCTGGCTCAGTACTCTAGGTTGTTGTACAATTAGTCATGAATGGAAAACTTTAAAACCAGAAAACACAGTAACATTCAGCTCTACTTTTAAAATACTTAATCTGAAACATGCTTATGGCAAGCAAAATATCTGAGCTCGCTGTAAACCAAAACCACAAAACATTAATACGAATGAATGCTGTAGTAAGACTTTGGTTTTGGGATGCAGTTGGTTTTATGCACTTCACATAACACATTCTGTTAGGAGCAAGATCGTTCTGTTGTGATGACAGTGTGTTCTGCAAGGTTTATAGCACTAATTGTTACAGCTCAGGATGCTGAAGAAGAGAAATTTTACTGTTCCCTGGAGAGGTAGCCCCAGCAGGACGGTGAAATGTTACATTTGTCCAAGATTTATTCTTGTTTGGATTTAGGACTGGAATTTGTCAGGCTCAGCAGAAAGAATGTCATTAGCTTTGACAAGTGTGTGTGTGCGTGTGTGTCTGTGTTGGGTAATCTATTTAGGAGATGTAAAATGCTGCACACACTTCCCATTTTATTGCAAAAAGCTGAAATTGACGGTACCTGTCAAAAACTATCATCTTCCACTCTCTGAAAGAAAATTGACCCTTGCTTTCTCTGCAGTATCCTCCAGCACTAGAGCAGGTCCACCTCTCCTTTATCTAATACCACTTCAGTAAAAGGAAGTGGAGATTGAAAATATAATTGAGCTGATGTCCAGAACTTGCTGTATTGAGGTCCTGAAGTAGTGCCTGAAAATTATTGCTACACATTAGATGTAGGGTATTCTTTTGCCTGGATAGTGTTATGCATATCTATATGACTATATAAACAATACTAAATAATAAAGCAGGGCTATTTAAAAGGTCTGATGTTATAAAAAGCATCAGAACTACAAATGAGTGTTTTATGCCATTAAAAAATGACTGCCTGCAACAAATCTGTTGGAAAAGACAATTGCAGAATCAGCTGGTGAACTACACAAATGCTATCAGAAACAAAGGACTCTTAGAGCTATTGCTCCAGCATTGTGGCCAGAAGGAAAAGTCCCTGAGAGGTCTGGCAATATTAACATAATATTTTTAAAATTAATGAATACACCTTTTCTTAACAGTTTTTTAAAGAGGAGACTTACTTGTGCATAAATTATTTTAACACTCTTACTCAAAAAAGGTACCTGAGCCTTTTGCCATATATACCATCTCCTCCGCCACTTCTTCAAGGAATAATTGTCTTCTTGTAATTCCTGAAGGCCACGATTAGTTCCAGCTTAGGATTTCATGTAATATACTTCCCTGTGGTATCTAGTCTACCAAAGGCGTCATACAATTATTATGGTATCTAGAAAGAACATTACATTCTTTATTGTTTAATGTTTCAGAATATGTTACTTAAAGAAATTAGGAGAAGTCCACAGCCCATGCCTCTTTTCGCTTTTATCGTATATTGCAGTAATTAGGGAAACATACAAATGCTTTTAGGAGCAATGAACTCTTCCAACCTATAATCCTGGTGCAGTGGCTGGAAAGATTTATTCTTTATTCATTTGTATGCACATGGCAATTCAGCAAGGCTCAAGTACTGACTCTACCAATTTTATATGATACGCCTTATGATTTTCTTGATAACTCGCAATTATACTCCTTTGTCTGCATGACCTCAGAAACTTTAATCTTCAGCATGAAACTTCAGACCCTGCCATTCTAATGCCACTGGTCAGCTGCTATACTTGCAGGTACTTTAGAAATTCTCAGTAGTAAAGTGTAAATCCAAAATCCTTGTTATCAATTTCACAAGTTTTAATCTGGTATCTGATTCTAAATTCTCCTTCATTCCTGACAGAAATTCTTGCCAACTGCAACATGGAATACTGTAACACAGACTGTTTAGAAAAGTCATTTACAGGAAAAATATGCAGACAACTTAAATGGCATAACAAATACGGACAACATTGCTACACATTAATAGTGAAAAAATGCTGGAACATATTAGTGTTTAGGATTACGTTAAAATAGTAACGGACAGATTGTCCCTACCAGCACCATCCTGTGCATAGCATAGCACACAGCTGTGCCATGCTGTGAGGAGCTCAGGGGGACAACCACAACCAAAGACCCAGCAGCTTTCATTTCTCCCCTCTTTGCTTCCAAGGGAAATGACCCAGTGTCTTTCGCTCCCAGGAAAAGATTTATTTTGCTTGTTTTGATTAGCTGTTTGGCCCTGCTCGATCTACATTCTTTCTGAGTCTCACTATTCAGAATGTGATAATAGTAGCACAGCTGCTATTAGTAGCATAGCTCCTCTGATATGAGGAAGACATTCAGAGCAATGTTTTCTATCTCAGAGCTTGCCCAGACATATTTGTGTGAACTGTAGTGTGTCTCAGTGTCTTTAAAGGCCAAATTCTGCTGCCCTTTCAATGACGTAAGGTATTACTGGAGTGCACTGACAATAATGCCCTTGCAGAGGTGATCAAGGAGTTGACAAGGGGAGATGCTCTGCTGGATCTGATACTTACAAATGGCGAAGAACTTGTCAGGGGTATGAAGGTTGAGGGCAGCCTTGGCTGCAGTGACACTGAGACATTAGTTAGGGCAAACAGCAGGATCACGACCCTGGACTTAAAGAAAACAGACTTTAGACTGTTCAGGGATCTTAGAGACCTGCTTGGAAGGATCTCATGGGATATAGTACTGAAGAGGACCCCAAGAGAGCTGTTTGATTGTTAAGGGTCACCTCCTACAAGCTTAAGAACAGTCCATCCCAACACACAGAAGTCAGGCAAGAGTGGCAGGAGGCCTGCATGGATGAACAAGCTGCTCCTGACTAAAGTCAAACACAAAAAAGGAGTGTGCAAGTGGGGGGAGCAGTGGTAGGCAACTCACAAGGAATGTAGAACCAATTCCCAAACAGACAAGAAGTCCTTTCCAACCTCAGCAATTCTGTGATTTCATGATTCTTGACAGTGCCTTGGGTTACCACATCTGTAGGGATGTTCCAAGAATTTTCCTTTTGTCAATTATGCTAAAGATTTGATGCAGCAGTTTTTACATGGTAAGTATCTTCATTGCTCTGGTATCTTCAGCCAAGAATCTGCACCACCATAACTATCTGTAGTAGACTCTTCCCTAAATTATCATAGGTACACTTAAATACTAAGAGAAAAACAAAACAAAACAAAACAACCTAGCAGAAATACATTGGTTAATAAAGACATACTACGCTACTACAGTACCTCATTTCAAGTATAATGTTAAACTTTCATGAGTAGATGTTTCACTAGGAAACTCAGATTAGCACATATTGAGTACAGCATCCTTGTATTGTTGTCAGATGTTGACCATATGTCTTTGTGGACAGCTGTTTCCCAGTGTTGCTGGTCCTTGATGTGCTATCAGCAATCACACAACTAATAACCTGTTTTTGAAGTTACAGGTAAGATGTATTGCTGTTTGGCTTCCCTTTCCAAACTACTCCCTTGCTTTTGATTTTTGTTGTTATTACTAACTTCTGTTGCTAGTATATTCATATTTTTTTTCTCTATAGCAAATTGCAGAGGACAAAAAGTAAAGTAGGTAGTTCTGTCACTTTCTTAGGATTTCTTAATTTGAAAATAATGGTGCTATCAGCAAAGAAGAAAACTATATATAACAGAATGAGGAAAAAATATCTACTACTTGATTTTCAGGCAAAGATATTTTAGGTGATTGTGTTTGTGATATGAAATATCTTTTCCAACAGAGTACAATGTTTTTAAAATATCTTCTCTCATCTTGTCCTAGACTTTAATTTAATGATGTTGAGTGCCGTTAAGCAAGTGATGTACATTGTTTCCAAGATGAATGACATTAAACTGTGAATGAAAAATATGATTCGGGACTCCTTACTCTTCTGTATGTCACAAAGACTTTACATGGTACCACTTAGGTAGAATTTGTAGATTATGGTTGTATACCTGGATATTAGAGGAATTCTTCTAAACTGACTTTTTTTTTTTT
>VXAA01003938.1:485775-498276 GCA_013399115.1 Anseranas semipalmata
GCTCCCTGGCTCGGCTCTGGCCAGCGGCGGGTCCCTTTTGGAGCCAGCTGGAGCTGGCTCTGACCTGACATGGGGCAGCTGCTGGGCTCTGCTCACAGAGGCCACCCCTGCAGCCCCCCTGCTCCCAAAGCCTTGCCAGATAAACCCAGTACATGGCTTCTTGCCACAGTGGAAGAAAAGTGTGGTAGTGGAAGTGAAATCTGACAACAACTGCATCAATTTTCAGGGCTGGAAGAGCTCTATTCAATAACCCAACCTGAATTTTGGTTTTAAGTTGTGCAGGATGTTAGCTGAAATCATTTGATCTTGGTCACTTACGCTCCTGTAGTTGTTTTACCAAAGCATTCAGAGGTTTGGAGTGACAGAAAAACAATAGTAGTAGCATAGTTCGTGAAGACAGCTGCAAGAGGTCATTGATAATGATTACGTATTCAAGAAGACTGATTGAATGCTTTACCTTAACATTCCTAATAGTGAATCTACTGCTCTTGTACCCCTTCCTATTAAAAACTTCCAGAAACTTTACATGTAGTTTTGTATAAAAATCAGAAAAGTTGCTGTAAAATAAATGATACAAATTGACATGAAAATTGGGCAAGTACGGAGAGGAGCATCTAGCTGAAATTACTTTTAATTTACTATTGGAAAATAAATTAAATTTCGTAGGAAGGTAAGACTGGACGGAAAGCATTAGGTTATGAAATCAAATCTGTTGCATGCAGATAGCTTATGATATAATCCCAATGTATCCGGCTCCATATAGAGCTAATTAGGTGGTTTGCTCTAAAACAGGCTTCTAATAAGCTGTAGCTACTCTTCTGAGGAGTAGAAAGCTTCTTCTACCTTCCACAGCAAATACAATCATTTATTTCAGGAATTTTTATTTATTCTGAATATTAAATAATGTTCAGAAATATTTGTATGTGCTTGGTTAATATACTTGTGAATCCTACTTCTTAGCAGCATACAGCTGTTTAAAAAAAAATACAATAATGGACTAAAAACAAATTGCTGTCCAGCCCATCAGAACAAATAATTATTTTCTCTGTGCTTTTTATTCCATTAGACTGTAGCTTTCTGCAGCCGAAAAAGGAGTAGAGCTCTTACTGTGTGTCTGAAAGCTAGTTGTGAGAAAAGCAAAATGTTTTTCATTTGACCAAGAAGGGTGTTTTCACTGACTGTAGTAGAAGAACCAGAGTATAAAATCCAAACCCTGTGTACGCAGATATGTTTTTGCATTCATAAAGTTGGTTCTAGTAACCTGTAGTCAGATGTGATAGTATTGTGCTGAAATCTTAAAATTTTGCATTTGAAATTCTTTATGTTTGTGAGTTTAACTTTTTTTTTTCTACTACATAGAAGAAAAAGCTGTACTGCTAAGAATTACAAAAGTTATCTTTTTTGAGTATAGTTATGTTAGCAGAGCACTGTGGATTAGGAATTTGCAGAAAGAATATCTTATTCTTCCCAGTTTCTTCTTCTAAAAAAATTAAGGCTGCTGGAAAATTGCAGTAATGTATTAAAATATTAGGCCACAGATCTCTATGCTAACGGTGTATGATGTATACCTCTACATATACTGTATGTTAATTAATATGCTTTATGCTTTTTTTGTTTACCAAATAAGTCAGGTATTGCAGTTGCCTTTCTAATATGTATATTTTCTTATATATAATTCTCAAAAGAATAAAAAAAGAAAACAGGTTTTGCAGATTTAGCAAAACTTTGTTTTATTGTCTGTATCTAAAAGGGTTTGTTACTGAAAACTGAACTACGTAGTAAAATTAAAATACTGAGATCAGCAGAATAGCACAGGGTTGATGACTAACCTTTGGGAGCTGATTCATTGAATCAAGAAAGGGACAGATGCTACTTTTTAATCTTTTATTTCTTTATGTTTCCCTCTTGGACCTTAAGAGAATGCTTTCATATAAAACCCACATATTTTAAATTTCTTAAACTTTGTTCTTTGGAAAATAAATTAAAAAAACCAATTCTGTCATAATTGAAAGTCAGTGAGGTTTAAAGGGTCACGGCGGTAGTCGTCTTAGCATGTCATAAATAAGCTGATCCCTTCCACAGTGAGAACGAATTGCTTTCTTTAACATTGACAGGAAAAGAGTACATTTAATTAAAGCTTTGCACTCATTATAACAATAAAAATTTGTGCTCTGTATTTCAAAGCACCAGACTAACCTTGATTTATTCTTCTAAATAATCATCTGAGTTACGTGAGCACGGAAAAGGAAACTGAGGCAGACTGGACTTAAAGGATGTACTGGTTAGTACTTGAAGTTACCACTAGTTTTACAAGAGAGGCTGTGTCAGTAAAAGATGAACCATGCAACCTTTCTTCCACTGATTTAGAGTCAGTTTTTAAACCAATGTTTCTCATCTTTTTGGGTAGTTGTACCTCACCTGTAAATGTGGACAATCTTTCATGCCTCTCTGCTTTGATCTTGCCGTGACTTTTAGCTACTTTTCTGGCTGGTCTTCAGATTCCTGCCGATCCTGCTTACTGTTCCTAACCTACAGCTGCTGCCACCCTTCTTTTTTTTTAAATCTGCTGCTTTCCAGTAGCTTTCCAGTAACTGCCTGCACTTTCCACTGAGATTGAAATAATATACCCCAGTGGACGTGGCTGACTCTCTCAAAGGCCCTCAGGGATCTCTGCACTGTGTTCCCAGACCACTCCTTGAAAACACTTAAGCAATTTCTGCATTGAGCTGACAGCTTCCAGGTATTATTTATTAGCCTGGTCTCTGTGCTCTGCCTTTACCTGCAACGAGGTGTCTCTTACCAGTGGCACTGTACCTTGTTGTAAATTGCTGACATAAGCTACCTTTTTGGTGGCAAAGCAAGTATAACTTAATATTGACAAGTGCAGGCTAATAAATATTATTTTTTTCCAATATGATCTATTTCACACATTGTTGGGCTCTTAATTGACTGTAACCACTTAGTGAGAGATTCTCATTGTCACTCTGAATGAGTTCTGGGAAGTCTCTACTGCATATAAATCCATTATCACAAAACACAGAATAATATAGAATCTCTATAGGGTTTTGATATTTCCAGAAATGTGGCTGTTGCTGGTCAGTCTCTAAACAGAGGGATTAGAAGAATTTCATAGAAGGCTTTTGAATATTGAGAGCCTGGGAAAACTGTTTTGTGAGAAGAAATGAAAAGAATTTTAGTTTAGCGAGGAGATGAACCGTGTGCTTCACTGTTTTATTTCCTCTACCATTTAAGGTAGCATACTTAAATTTTTTTCATGGCCTGAAGATGAAGGGAAATTTTGTGCAACTGAAAGGAACAACAGACATTAAACTACTACATTATTTTTACATGCTTATCATTCAGAAATGAATGCTAATATCAAGACTTAAAGCTACATTGAAATGGAAGAGTTAGAGAACTAAAATGGGATAGGCAGGTGGATTTTAAGCACCTCTGGGCAAAACTCACCCAGTCTTAACTTTGGAGCTCCGCTTTCAGCTTTGGTAGTGAGTTTCTTTGTTCTTGTGTTTTGTTTTGTTTTCTATCAGAAACCTCTAGACAACCGCAGTATTGTGTTATGCAAATGGTTAGAGTAGCATCTTTCCAGTAGGTGGGAAGTAGGTACTTAATTAAAATACGTAGCATCCGGAAGCTAGATGTAGGGGAATGCAGCTTCTTTTAGATGAGCTCAGAGGAGTCTACTGCTTCTTCCATGCTGAGCTCGATGCTACAGGCAGCAATCATGGTCACCTTTCTTCAGGGTCATAGCTGTAGGAGCTGCTGGCTGTGATGGAAACTCCGACATCTTGTACAGCTGCCTGTTTGCTGGGTTCTAGCCCCTGATCCAATTCTAGAAGGTTTAAAAACGTGTATTTCCCAAGTCTTCCCCTCCTCTATCTAGAAATGAGATTGGGTACAGAGAATTTTAGCCACAGGAGTCTTAGTAGCAAAGGCTACATGGTTCTAGATCCAGTTACTGGGACACTCGCATTGAAATTTGGGCTTCCAGTCCTGCTCTCAGCCTTGTTGATAGAAATTTCATAAAACAGTTATTGGATAGATGCAGAAGTAATAGGAGCAGAAAGCCATACACAGGAGTCAACCTGGTGATAAAAGCGTTTTCACTGTAGTTACGTTTTGAATTCCGGCTAAACAGGCTTAGTCTGATTTCTTGTGATTCCTAGGAAGAAGTTCAAGGCATTATTAAACTATCGTGATAAAACAGGTAGTGCCACAGATAACATTATTTCAGTTTTTTCAAAGGTTAAATGTAGGCTTTTGAGAGCCCGGCACACTGGACATGCACGCTTGCGATGCTCATTACCCTTCTTGAATTCTGGAAATGGCTGAGATGACAGTCCCTTCTTCGAGGTTTACTGCGTATTGTTTAGCAGCTTCTTGTTCAACATGGAGATACTCTCCTTCATAAGATGCCTGACTTTCTTCAAACACTGTGTAGAAAAATATATACGTCTTATCTGGAGTCTTTGAGTTGGCAAAAGGTAGGAGTTACTAGTGCATCAGATGTTCAAGTCTTTTGGTGGGTTTGGTTCCAAGAGCCCAGTTAGACTTGAAGCAAATTCAAGCTGATAATGAAAACTGTCTGAAAGCTGTCATATGTCTGTTTACAAATATTTGTTTTATAAGGCAAGAGTTCAGCCAGTGGTTGACAGTAAATAATGAGATTATCAGGCACTATGTCTTGACTGTGGGGCTTCCATGAGTCAAAGAGTGAAAGGTGGAAGACACTAGTGTTTGTGGCTGCAGCTGTGGGATGGGATTTTTTTGGTCCCCCGCGTTTTTGTAATAAACTAATACCTTGTGTTATGGTGAACATCATTTCAGACTGTGTTGAACTAGTCTGCACAAAAAAAAAAAAAAAATCAGATAATCCTGAGCAGTGTCTTCCTTGTGTTTTTATTACTACTGTTAGTGTTTATTCACTGATTTGCTAATGGGTAGTTCCAACTTAAACCTGAAGCATTGCTATGGGTTAATGGGGCTGAACTATAAAATCTGATGTAGTCTGTGGAATACAGAACTTTCTTTTATATTTCATAGAAATGATATATGAAATTTCCATGGCAGGCATAAGAAATACTTGCTGTTAAAGGTGCATATATTTCAAATTGGAATTGGCAGTTTATTCTGTTTCCTGTTTTTTTTTTGCTTTAGGCCAGATCTATGATAGCAGTTGGACTTGGTGTTGCAACTGTTGCTTTTGCAGGTAAGCTAAATTACTAGCTGGCTGTGGAACTGCTACTTGTCTGCTGCTGTTTCCAAAGGGGTTATTGGAGTTTTTATGAAGATAAGTATTGGAAAATGGAAGTTGCCGAAGAGTGCTACGGAGAATCATGCCCAGTTGTAGCTCCTGTCCCTTCAAAATCCCCAATACATTTTCCAAAATTCTTTTTGAAAAAGTTGCTGCTAGAGAAACTTATTTTATGGGCAGCAGAAAAAAGTTTCTGTGTGTTTTCTGTCTGCAAAATGTAATGTAAAAAGATGACATTACACACACACACGTAAGGATCTTGCAAGGAGGAGGCTCTTTATTATAGAAGTGCGCAGCAGGATCTTGTGGTGTGAAGGTGATGCTAGACAAATTCAAGTAGAGAAAAATAAAAGGTTTTAGTGGCTACAGTGCTTTATCATATTAAACTGTTCCTATAATACCGTGTTTGTTAACTGACCTCTTTACATCTGGACTTTGTTTTTCTGAAAAATATGTTCTAGTGTGAACAGATTTACATGCAGGCTTATTTAGATGGGATAACTAGTCTGTTCTGGTATTAAAATACACAAATTGATTTCCATTTCAGGATGTAAAATCACCTGTGTTCATCTACGTGCAAATGCACACACCAAGAATAGATGCATATAGATGAAAAAGTTACACCAAAATTCAGCAGGTGTTTTGTGGGTACAGCTGTTTTATTTTAATTAGGGGAAGGAAAGACAGGATCTTTGGTGATGTACATCTATTAAGAAGTTGGTTATTATATGTGCATGTATAGAAGCAGAAGAAGAGTACTTTTAGAGTTTCTTTTGCTGGTTGAGCTGAAGTAGTAGTGACAGCTAGCAATGAAGTGGTAACAAAGCTTTAAGAAGAAGATGTGGTAATATATTATTAGTACATGACAGCATTTCAACACTGATATTCCAACAGTAGTTTTAACTTCTGTGCTGGTAATGGCACACACTTAAATGACTAAGATAACCTGTGGAGATATCCTATATTTTAAGAATGAAAGCAAGTTCTTATATGAATAAAGCAGAGACACATTTTATATAATGTTTTTCCATTGTGTATAATAATATGTTACATTGTTTTGATTAATTATTCAGTAGCAGAAAGTGGGGGGAGGGGACCTGCTGCCAGTACTGCAGCACAAATTTTGATTCTTAACTTGGTAGACCTTCTTTGTGCTTCAGAGAACACAGTCTAATTTAGTTTCGTGTAGCCTTTCTTAGCTGTAGACCCTCACTGACATTTGGGAGTTGAATGGCTCTGAATCCCAGAAGGTCCTCTCTTTGTAACAAAACAAAAAGTGCAATGTTTATAATATGTGTGATTAAGCATACAACATTATACCAAGAAACATGTAGTATATATATATTTTTTGAAGATAACCTTTGAACAGTATTTATATTTAATAAATAACGTGTATTGAAAGGTATTGTTTCATATTATACTTTCTCTTATAGTTCACGAGGCAGATAACTTCATTTGTCATATTGAAATGCATTTAAATCTATTTATTTTGTGCTCAAATACAGTGGATCTTTGCAGTCCATGACTAGGTTTTTATAGTAAGTGTATTAAACTTCTGCCCCCGCTCCCAATATAAAGATTGAAAAATGTAAACCATTGCAAGTTTATCGCAAGACTTCTGCTGGGCAGTAAAGTGCAATGGTGCTGTACAGCAAATAAATGAAATGAGAAGATTAACAATGAAGAAGGATTTTGATTTTTTTTTTTTTTTAAACCAAAATTTTTTCTTCTGTAAGCTGATGAGCAGATGTCAGAGGCTTTTAGTGTGTGTATGTGCAAGTGTTGATTGTACTTTGAACTAACTTCAATCTTTTCCAGGTCGTTGTGCTTTCCGCCTTTGGAGGCCGTTGGAGCAGGCAATTACAGAGACAGCAAAGAAGATTTCAACTTCTGTAAGTTTAGAAGTTACTTAATACCAGCTAAATCAATTATTTTTATATTTAAAGTATTTAGAGAGGAGCAATTTTATGTTGGTAAGTGCCAGCTAGCTTTTTTTCCAGGGTGGGGGTGCTCCTTACTCTGTATGTTCTAGCATTTTATTTGGTATTTTTTAAGTCTTTGTAGATGAAACTGTATCAAAAGATGTGTGTGAGATTTGATAAGCAGTTCTGATTTTCCTGGTGACGTTCTGTCTTTCAGAACTCTTTGCTAGTAACTATGAGAAATTGTTGAAGTGGGCTGCGAGGAGATAGCTAATTCCTAGCAATTACAAAGTGATGATTACAAGCTAAAAATGAACTAGTTTAGTCATTTTTCTTTCAGATAAACTTCCAGAAAAGGTTGCCAAAGAGATGGAGGAGCTTGTTTTCTTTCTTCACAACTCACATGTGACCAAGAAAACAAGCTCCTCCATCTCTTTGCACACAAGTTGTCTTTTGTTGTTGTTGTTGTTGTTCCCTGGCTAATTTGAACTCTTAACTGAGATTTTGTTCTCTTTATTGCCCTACATGTTTTAAAATAAAATAATGAAGAGGACAAAAATCAAAAGGTAGACTGTTGTGAGAGGAGCATATACAGGAAATATTCCAGAGCATTTTCTTTTGGACTTCACTGACTACACTGTCCTCTGGTAAATAAATAAATATGTTCCATTCCAGCTTGATTGAAGTAATTCCTACTGAGGTAGGTGACTGCTTGTAGCAATGGATTCTTTCAGAGTTCACAGTTTGTGGATACTTGTCTATGATGGAATGATGGAAGTGGATAAACCCATAGTTCCCCTTTTGATGGGTGAGGGTGTTGAGTGAATAATTGTTGCAGATGATTATTTTCTGAAAAAACGTATTACAGGTAGGATTTTAAAAAGTGTTCATTCACATTGTACGTATTTATGTGAGGCCAGTTGCAACACAAGAGCTTGTCTATATACTGCATGTCAAGAATGAGCAGAAGCTAGCAGCCAAATTCATTTGCCATCTGTACTTCATGTTCATGTACTGAAGGTGCAAGCATGATCAATGCAAGCTTCCTGGGGAGGGAAGGACACTCAAAACATGGGCTGTCCTTTTGGGGCAGTTCCACATTTGTTCCTAACTGTGATGTATATCAACCAGAAATGGTGTTCCTGGATCTGTTTTTGCTCTCTGTCCCTCTATTGCATGGCTATTATGAGACCAACACCAATTTCATTTTTCCTTTCTAAAGTCATTTTTGGAGGGATTACAATGTTGCCTGCCAAAAAGGGCAGAGGGGACTTTAGGTACTGTGAATTAAATTGCTTTCATGTGATGTGGATAGGGTGTGACTTAAGGCTTGCTAAAACTAGAAAGCAGTAAGGACGTGTGGCTTCAGAGTAGGGAGTGCTTCAGTCTTCACCTTCCTTCCCCAGAAGTTTTAATCCAGCACTTCATCATCTATCCATTTGTAGCTACAGGCTAGTGAATCTAAATTCAGACATTTGCAGGTAAGAATGCAGGCAGTGGCTCTTTTTAACACATTGAAATATGACATGCTACTGCACAGAGGGGTGTCTGTTCCTAGGAAACTGTACCCTTCAGAACCAGTATGCTGGCTGAGCCTGGCTCACTACAGGTCTGTTTCGTTTGTACCTTAATGACTTTCAGAGACCTGCAGAATTCACCAACAACCATAAAGAGTAACCCAGAAGCTTCTGAATTCTCAGTGTTCCTGGTCCATGGAGTTGAATCGTATTTCTGCCTTCACATCCTGCCTTAAAGCCCAGAGTTGTATGTTGATCTCCAGTAGAGTACATCTCTTCTATTGCTGACCTTCAAAATTCAAGCTTTCAATATCATAGAATGGCTTGGGTTGGAAGGGACCTTAAAGATCATCTGTTTCCAACCCCCTACCGTGGGCAGGGATGCCACCCAGACCAGGCTGCCCAGGGCCCCATCCAGCCTGGCCTTGAACACCTCCAGGGATGGGGCATCCACAGTTTCTCTGGGCAACCTGTTCCAGTGCCTCACCACAGAATCACAGAACCGTTTAGGTTGGAAAAGACCTCCAAGATCATCTAGTTCAACCTATAACCTAACACCACCAAGTCCTCCACTAAACTATGTCACTAAGCGCTACATCTAAATGTCTTTTGAATACCTCCAGGGATGGTGACTCAACCACTTCCCTGGGCAGCCTGTTCCAATGCCTCACAACTCCTTCAGTGAAGAAATTTTTCCTAATAGCTAACCTAAACCTCCCCTGGTGCAACTTAAGCCCGTTTCCCCCTGTCCTATCACCTGGCACATGGGAGAAGAAACCAATCCACCCTCAGAGTAAAGAATTTCTTCCTAATGTCTAATCTAAATCTATTCTCCTTTGGTTTAAAACCATTGCCCCTTGTCCTATCATTATCTACCCAAGTAAAGAGTCCCTCTCCATCCTTTTTATAAGACCCTTTCAAGTACTGAAAGGCCTCAATGAGGTCTCCCCAGAGCCTTCTCTTCTCCAGGCTGAACATCCCCAGCTCTCTCAGCCTTTCTTCACAGGAGAGGTGCTCCAGCCCTCTGATCATCCTCGTGGCCCTCCTCTGGACCCGCTCTAACAGATCCACATCCTTCTTGTGCTGGGGTCCCAGAGCTGGATGCAGCACTCCAGGTGAGGCCTCACGAGGGCAGAACAGAGGGGGACAATCCCCTCCCTCCCTCTGCTGGCCCTGCCTCTGGTGATGCAGCCCAGGATGCAGTTGGCCTTCTGGGCTGCAAGCGTGCACTGCTGGCTCATGTTGAGCTTTTCGTCCACCAGAACCCCCAGGTCCTTCTCCTCAGGGCTGCCCTCTGTAAGTTCTTCTCCCAGCCTATGCTCATGGCTGGGATTGCTCCGACCCATGTGCAGCACCCTGCACATGGACTTGTTGAACCTCATTAGGTTCACGTGGGCCCAGTTCTCCAGCTTGTCCAGGTCCCTTTGAATGGCATCCCTTCCTTCTATTGTATCAACTGCACCACTCAGCTTGGTGTCGTCTGCAAACTTCTTGACAAATAACATGAATAAAACATGAGGTCTGCTGGATACAGTAAAAACTTTTTCTGGTTTGCCATTAACTGTATGTATATGTTAACTTTACATTTGTGAGGGTAATGGCATCTTTTTTCTGCAATCATAGTCCAAATTTAAGTCCTTCGTCTAATTCCAAAGCCAATGTTATTTGTTCTCTATTACTCTACAGGTAAAACTTCCTTGGATTGTATATTTTCTGATTTTCTTTTCCCCCCTTAACAATCAATTATTTCCTATTTATAATTTGTGTGTAAAACAATAGAAAGAGAAAATACTATATACAAAGATCCTAGGTAAGTGCTTGTTGTCCAAGTTTCTTATTTTAGTTGCTTCACGTGATTTTGTTTTGGGGAATTTGAAGCTGCTGAATATAATCTATGGGTTAGCACTTTTATCATGTCTCTTTACAGCATATTGCTCTCTAAACTGCGCTGACAATGGAAATCAAGCAGTTAGTACTTCTACCTATGTTTACTGGAAAAGGCGTCTAGTATGACATTTAGTGTCTAGGCTTAGTGCTACTTGCCGTTTTCCTGTAGTGTTTGGAGGCTCCTAACTTGGTTGCTCTAGTTTTCAGTGGTTACCCTAGCTTTCTAGGATCAAACCCTGTCCCTCATAGTCTTCTTTTTTAGGAGACAATGAAGCAGCTGCCTGCTTAAAAGCTATCTGGTTCTCTCTGGAAGCCCCCACTCTTCTTCCCCCCACATTTGCAGTTACTTTTTTTTTTCCGTTTGCATTAGAAATCTCAGCTCTTGTTAGTTGCAGTTGCATGGTGTTATCCTTTCTTTCTGCTCACTAATAAATTACTTCTGTGAGGTCAAGTTGAGCAGTTATGAAGCATTCATTTAAAATGGCTGCTTGTTGGATCTTGAGTATCTGACGCTACTTACCTAAATAACTAACATGTACAGTCAACAATTCCACTCATCTTCTAGCCAAAAAGAGCAAGTAAAAGCAAGTAAAAGTGTTACATTTTATTCTGAGTTCCTAGCTCTCATTTAGCTTTAACTTACGGCAATTAAATATATAGACTTTTTAAGTATAAAGAGTAAATGCTGCTGTAATTTAGTCCTGAAATTTTCTACCATCTTTTTTCAGGGGAAGAAGACATAAGAGGGAACAATTTCATTTCCCATCTATAACAGGTTGTCATCCTGGTTTCCAGAGAAACACTTCTTTTATTTTATTTTTTAGCTTGAATCTTATTTTGTTACTGGTGTCACTAATGCCAATGACACTGTTTTGTTTCTCTGGATAGTGTCGTGAGTGTGTTGCAAATAGAAGGTGCATGGTGCTAAGTAGTCATCTGGTTTTTCTTCCTCAGAGAGACCTTAATGCTATTAGTCATAATGTTAATAATTTCTTATAAGGGTAAATAAAAAAAAAAAGGAAGTATTTCAATAGCGTTACCTTTCTTTGTTGAATCAATGATATTTAAGATTCAGCCATAGAAACAGCAATTCTAGGCAAAATTGTTAAAATCCTCAAATCCCACAGTCCTGAAAATTCTGTTCCAGAAAAAAAGGTCTCTTCTGTAGCGTGTCATGGGAAATTTTTGCACTCAGTTTCCCTTACTTGATCTGTTTTTGCTCAGATGCATAGAGTTCTGAATTAAGAAGAGTAGCAATCATCTCTTTTTCTTCATTGAAAATAAAGCTTCCAGAGACTAATACAATTTGCAGCCCATTTTATGTTAATCTGGATGATGATCTGAGCAAATTTTAGGTTATATTACAACACAGCTTCTAAATAGCGCCGTTACCTCCTCCCCCCACAGTGTTTGTTACCTTTTTCACTGGGGGACTGTGTTGTTGGTGGAACAACACGCAAAGTTCTCAGAAAAAAACACTATTTCATATAATATGATGTGATGTCTGGTTTCAGTTATGGAGTTTTGAGTATCACTTATCTTGCATGGAAATAGTCATTACGCTTTCCCTGTGCTATGCCAGGAAAAGTATCTTGAAGATGTCACAGTCCAAATGAATTGGATTTTCTTAGCTGACTGTCTTTTGTGAAAATTTACAAGAGGGAATACACATTTGCAGAACAAAAAAAAAAAAAAAAAAAAGTCCAGCCATTTTCTATTTCCCCCTCAACCTATTAATAGCATTTGTTCAGGAAGCAGAATTTGCTTACATAAGTTGCTAAACAGTAACAGCATGCAAGGAAATGAAGTAAATTAAATGGAAGTTCCCCCACCCCCCTCCAATCGTACGAAGAAATGGAGAGCTCATTTTAATGATTCTTCCAGTACACTTTTTTTTTTTTTT
>VXAA01003938.1:498288-569578 GCA_013399115.1 Anseranas semipalmata
TTTTTTTTTTTGCAATAGCCAGAGTTGATAAATAATAAAGTGTCTGGAACTGCCTGCACATCAAGAAGTTCTCATAACAGAAAAAATATCTGAGTATTTTTTCATTCACTACAGTCATTACTTAGAAATGAAAGCATTTTTGCTTAGTTTTAATTTGAATAGCATGGAGAAGTTGTTTTATTTGGGAACTAGAAATTTAGCAAGATGTTTCCTAAAATGAAGACTTGATGTTTCTTCCCCATATTCTAACTAAGGAGAACAGTGGCTTTTATGTCTAATTTCCTTTTGCTTTAAATTCTGTTTAGGTTCAAGATCTTAATTTAAAAAATTGATTATTCTTGCCCTGTGCTTCATTTCTGAGAAGAAAATGTTTTCTTCTTGATGACCACTTCCACACACTGTTTTTGAAGGTTCATATTTGTTTATGTGCCAAAAAACATAGACAACAGTATTTCTTTTTTCATTTCTCTTGGAAGTGAACCAAATCAAGGCTTCCTGAGGTTAGAACAGTATCAAGAAAGAGTGCTTTAAAAACATGAAAAAGTGTTTCTGAATTTAAGCCTATAGCCATCCCTCCCTATTCTCCAATTTCAAATGAGTTATTTTAGATGAAATCTACCAAGAACAGAGAGGAGCTTTGTTAGAGAGAATTCAAATATTGCTCTTCTCTACATGAATCAGCGTCCTCTTGTATTAGAGCTGTATGCTAGGGTTGAAGAGCAGAGAAGAATTAACCTTTTCAGAAATCCATCTGTATTTAAGTTTCCTTGGAAGAAGTTCTGGAAAATATTTCACGGGGCATTAAAGCGTGCTTTTCTCTCCTGGCTGTAGTAATTCTTCGATGTCCTTGCAAATTTCTGGGCAGTTTTACCTCCTCAAGGATGTTATCTGGTGACCATTAAATCATTAGAATCATTTCCTCTTGGAGGACTGGAGAAGCCACTTGTGTTCCGTGTGTATTACCTACTGTAACCTCTAATGTTGCTGTGCACTATTACAGACCTGCTTTGTGGGTGCTATCCTATAGCTTTGGCAGTAGTTCCTCAACAGTCTTTTGTTGTAGGCATGACATGTCTGCAGTTGCTTTGGTTTTGGTAACTGAAGTGTGACAGTGGTGGTTATTTTGTGTATGTTTTGGGGTGGGGTGGGAAGAAGAAAAGTAAGATTTGCTTCAGATCATAGAAGCACAAAAAAAAAAATCTTTTCTGTGGCTGTGCGAGACTTCTTGGCTACACTGGGGAATTGCTGCCTTCAGAGACATTCTGTATTGGTAGCAATGGGTGCTTATTTCTGAACCACGCTTTTGGGTGAATGTTGTTCCTGACCTTAATTAAAGGTTTTATCTAGGTATTGTAGAAAGAGCCTTATAAATGCTTTAATGCTTTTGAAATTACTTGAGAAAGAGTTTGTATAAATGTAAGGCAAAATTCTCACTGGATATGAATGGATATATTTAGTAGCTAGTGAGAAGAGTGTTTTATTAAGGGCCAGGCACGCTTTTACTTGGGGGTAAAAGGAACATTTAAAAATAATCTCAGCTCTCAGGCCAGACTTCCCTTTGATAGCAGCAAAAGAAGCTTATTTTTCCCCAGTTGATAGGTTTTGCATTGAGGAAAAAACTTCAGTCTTGTTGAGTGATTTCTGTGTGCCAATTCCCAAAGGCAGGCTGACTTGGAGCTACATCTGTTGCCTCTGGGACTTCTGGAGCTTAGACTATTATGTGTATAGCAGTAGGCTAGTCCCTAATTCTTCTGTAAGAAGCATTTGCATTGAGGAGATCATTACTGAACTACATGGATGGTTAGCAACTTTTTTTTTAAAATTTATTTAAAAAAGTATTTACAGTTGACAAGTATACTTTCAACCCATTCTCTGTGACAATTAATTGTTGTAATGATTTACTCTCACCTCTATCTCCTCTTTAATGTTCTTTTCCCATTTTTTTTCTTTCTTTCATCTTAAGATGAATAAATGGATAAAGTTGCATATGCCAATGAGATTTTAAAGAGAAATTAACCCCAAATCCTGTTTCTAATCTTCATCAGTCATCAATGTCTAGGGAAGGATGATATAAAGGCAAAAGCTGGCTGGGGTTTGCCCATGTGTTCTGCTACTTTCCAGTGTTCCCCTGCTCAGTGATTCTCTGAAACAGAGGTTGCAGCTTTATGCTAAGCCGTTTTTTGGTTTCTTTTTGTTTGTTTGTTTGTTCTCAGGGTTCCTTCAAAGAATTCTTTGATACATTTTTTTAAGTAACATTCATTCATGCTTAAAAAAAAAAAAACAAACCTCTTCATCAGTATATTATATTTATCGTTCTTATCCCTTTATTATAGTTTATACCTACTTTCTTTGTACAAATATCTGGACTTCAGAGTGATTTTGCATATTTCCTTGGATGCCAGAATGTTGTGACTCTTGCCATTTTCCATTTCAGTGCTACCAAAGCCATTCTAAACAACTTTTCCCCTTTCCCTTCCCTGCCCTCCCTAGTGCACATAGTGTACCACTTTATATTAGCATGTACTTTGATTCTGGACTGTTTTGCCTGAAGGCAGGATTTTAATGGTTGTAGCTATTAATATCCCCTATTAGTAGTAGAAGATTGTAAAAATACAGATAGCTATTTTTAAGTTGGCTTTTGTATGTGTTAACACCCAGGAGAAGTCCTTTCATATTATCTGGTTTCTACTCATTCCATGCCTTCAGAATAAATTATAGATGAATTTTATGCTCTGACTGGGGTCAAATAAATATGATTTAGGTCCTGGTACCTTGTACATGAAACTAATTATTGCTTGTTTTGCCTTTTTTCTTCTTAGAGTCTTTCATCCTACTATAAAGGAGGATTTGAGCAGAAAATGAGTAGGCGAGAAGCAAGTCTTATTTTAGGTGTAAGGTAGGTGCATTGCGTTAATGTGTTTTTGTTTGGTGAGTATTGAACGAGGAAAATATACTGGAAGAACATGGAATGCTCTGGCCAAAATCATAATTATTATTATTTTTTTAAAGACATCTAATGACTTTAAAATTCTAATTATTTTAACCATTCTAATATTATGCTTAAGCTAGAAAGCAAACGATAAAATACTAATAAACGTGACTTGCCTTTGGCTTGAAGGTATGGTAACATACTGCGTTGGAGAATTAGTGCTCTTAAAATAATCAGAATAGCTCATACTGTGCTAATTAGTGCGATCACGTGGCTTGGTTTCCAATAAAAACCCTGAGATGAGCAATATTGTAGATTATATTGATAAACGAGGAAAACAAATCAATTTTGCTCATTTTTTTTGTCAATATTTTTTTTCCTCTCCCTACTCTTTGATTTATATGGATTAAGAGTTACAGCATACTCCAAACAAAAATACATGGAGAGACTTGTCATTTAGAGTGGGTATAGGAAATCATTTCCAGGCTGAGGATTTTCAAGTGGATTTTTTCAGAAATGTGGATGGCCAATGGTAGCACATGCTTTAGTGTTTTCTGTAAAACAAATAGTGAGTTTGAGGGCTCGAAGGGCAGATCTGACCTTAGGTAGTAGATATCCTATTTCTGGCTTAGATCTAAATTTTTGGATTAGTTCTGAATTTTTACATTAGGAAAAATGAAGAGGATGGTTTTAATTATCTCCAGAAGAAATTATTTCAGATAGTGAAAATTTGGACTTAAAATCTTGTTTGTGTGCTATTTGTATTTACTTCCAACATAATGGAAATTATGCAGATGTAGCATTCATTTTAACAATTTGTAAAATAAAAAATTACATTTACTAGAAGTATTTTGTGCTTGCACACGGAACAGGAGATTTATAGGGTTGCTATTCAGAAATATTTCCTTTGACCTTTAGGTTTGATAATGTATTTACATTTTCACTTACTTTATAAGGGCAGATTCAATGATGTTCCAGAGTAGCACACTGCAGCTCATTAAAGTCTGTTTACAGTGGGAATGCTTAGTCTGAATACTGCTCATGTACATGCCTGAAGTTTCCTCACATCTGAAATCAGTCCCTTGTTAATTTTTTATTTTAACAGCTTGAGTCTGCACTGGGAACAGTGACACTGGTTGATGTGTTTGGGCTAAGTCTTGCAAATACCATTCTTAATCAGATATAAGGAATGTTCTTAATGTTTAAAGGATTGAGCCTTTACTTGTGTAGCTGCATAGCTAATATCTTTATAGGAAGCTTTCACATTGTTTGAAAACACCTTCATAGACCAGTTTTAACTCAGTTTACTGTATTGTATGTATAAAAGTGCCACCAAAAAAAGCAAGTGCATTTTAAAGTATTATGGAAACTGCCAAGGTATGCACAAACTAGATTTTGTCTAGGCATCGATCTTATTGTTGTAGCTTTTGTCTTCTGTGTCATCACTTGCAGGTCATATTAAATCTTGAGGCAGAGACTTTATTCATTATTTCAAGTGCTGAATATGCATGGGCACTCTGTAAATAATGAGGCATGATAAAAGTGAACATATAATGGCAGCTTTTAAATTTCAAATACATTGGCTCTTTACACATTCCAGATGTTATTATCTATTAACCGTATTCTAAGATTGCAGGGGTTTTGACATAAACATGCGTGTGCATTGTTTATATTTAAATGATGTAAAAGGTGTCCAAAGCTACAGTGTAATGTACTAAAAATGCTAACTAATTTTAAGTTTAAGTACTGAAGCAGAACTGATTACTGAAATTCAGTACAACGTGGCAATAATTTTAACAACTATACACCCTCTAGGAGGAACTGCTGGTGGGCGAGATGGGGAAATGTCTGAGATGAGATGGGAAGTGAAAATGTTAGCAGTGTTTTCCAAACATTAGGCAAAATTATTTTATACTAGCAAATCTATAGGTGTCTTAATTACAACTATCAAATCCCTAATGCTGAATTTCTGATGTTAGAAAATGTCTTATGAAAATTGTAAATTAAAGTTCTAGAAAAGAATGAATGAAATTCTCTATATTATACCATTTCCTTCATGAAACAAGATGCAGAATTTTTCTTTCCAAAAAAAGTGTTTGTTAATCTACAAAATTAATTATAATAATTATGCATTAGTTGAAAATGTTTGTCATGATTTTTAAAAACATGAATGACTTAACCTTTTTTTTTTAAAAAAAAAAAGGCTGTTACAGGAAAAAAAAGTACTACACAAACTATTGGATATATTTATGGTTTGATAGTTGTGATTCTTTTTTTTTTTTACCTTGTATTTTATTTTTCATTTTAAACACAGGTATATTGTATGATCATAAGACCACTCAGGTTGGGAGGGACTTCAGGAGGTCTCTAGTCCTGTCTGTTGCTCAGAACAGGGTCACCTGTGGGGTCAGAGCAGGTTGCTCAGGTCTTTACCAGAGGATTTTCAAAGACACCATGGATGGAGAACGCACCACCTCTCTGTGCAGCCTGTGTCACTGTTGGACTGCCCTGGTTGTGCAGAAAGTATCGTGGGCTCCCCAGTACAAGAGGGACATAGAACTACTGGAGCGAGTTCAGAGGAGGGCTACTAAGATGATTAGCAGACTGGAGCACCTGTCGTATGAGGACAGGCTGGAAAACTGGGCCTGTTTAGCCTGGAAAAGAGAAGACTGAGGGAAGACCTCATTAATGTACATAAATATCTGAGGGGAGGATGTTGAGAGGATGGAGCCGGTCTCTTTTCAGTTGTGCCCAGTGACAGGGTGAGAGGCAACGGGCACAAACTGAAGCACAGGAAGTTCCAGCTGAATATGAGGGGACACTTCTTTACTGTGAGGGTGATGGAGCGCTGGCACAGGTTGCACAGAGAGGTTGTGGAGTCTCCTTCTCTGGAGATATTCAAAACCCGCCTGGATGCCATCATGTGCAACATGCTGTAGGTGGTCCTGCTCGGTAGGGGGGTTGGACTAGATGATCTCCAGAGGTCCCTTCCAACCTCAACCATTATGTGATTCTATGTCCAGTCTCCAAACCTCTCTTCTCAATTTTTGCCTATTTTCTCTCACCTTCCTACCATGTACCCCTGTGGAGGGCCTGGACCAGTTACTCTTCACTACCTCTGTGTAGGTGCTGGGGGGCTGCTTCTCCAGGCTGAATAAGCCCCGTTCCCTCAGCCCCTCCTCACAAGGCAAGTGCTCCAGCCCCTGACCATGGTGGTGGCCTTTGCTGAACCTGCTCACGTTGCTCCATGTCTGTCCTGTGCAGGGATGCAGCATCAGGATGTGCTTGGCCAAGTAGAGGGGAACAGCTGCTTCTGGCAACCAAACGACCGCGCTCCTGTCCATACAGCCAGGAGGCTGTTGTCTTCGTTTGCTGCCAGGGCGTGCTGCTGTCTTGCTGTCCCCCAGGTCCCTTGCAGCAGAGCAGCTCCCCAGCCCGGCAGCACCCTGCCTGTAGCACTGCGAGGGGCTCTTCCTCCCGCAGCGGTTGGGCTCTGCATCTGTGTCCTTGCTGAACTGCATGGGGGGTTCCTGGCAGCCCCTTCCTGCAGCCTGCCCATGTCCCCCTGAATGTCAGCCCTGCCCTCAAAAGTATTGACTGTTTCTGGGCCAGAAGAAAGTGAAGTTAGAAGGGGCCGTGGTGGTGTTGAGGTCATTCAGTTTGTGAGGTTGTACCAGTTCAACGAAAATGTGATTTTTTTGACATTAAGAGTTTTTTTTCTGATGGCAATTAAGTCTTTGGAGATAAGTCTTTAGAGCCAGATAAGCAATATCAAATAAACTAAGCAAGTTTGATACAAAACACCACTTTTGCAGTTGCTTATTAGAACAAATCTGCATGATTTTCCATAATATGCAGCCGCAGTTCTTCCAGTTAGACATTGGCCATCTGAATTTTTAAATGTGCTATATCAACTTCCCTTTCCATTATTACAATATAAAACTATTATTACAATATTAAGCAACAGATTTACAAATAAAAATATGGATATCTTATTTTTAGCTATCTGATAATAAATCATTTTTGTAGTTCAAGGCCCTTCACCGTCTGGTTAATTCTTACTTTCTGGATTAATTTGTTCCATTGAAATGTTCTTTTCTTCCACAGTTCTATGAACTATTTTTGTAACATACCCTAATTTCCCTGTGACAGAATAATAATTAGAGGTTGTTTACCTCGGGAGTGTAGTTAGGCTGATACCTTGCATTCAGACTGTATCTACAAAAAGATTAATTGAATCATCACTGATTAAGAAGTTACCTGAAGTGGAAAATACTGCTTCGTTTCTGCATGCTAACAAATTACAAAAAACTAAACCGTTGAAACTGTCCTTTTGCATACCAGAGCCTACTGTGCTGGCTTACTGCATCCATAAGTGGTTATTTGTCTGGTAAGATACATATTTAATTTAGTTGAGGTACATATTTTATGTATCTGTCATTGAAGGAAATAACATTATGTAGCTCTTGTAAATCAACATGTCCCTGAATGCAACATATTGAACAGCTTTGCAAAAATAACAAATATGTTTGTTTTTTTTTCCACCGGGCCCCAACAGAAAGTATTTATAGCAACTATAAAAATATTTACAATTGAAAAATATTTAATATTTGTTGTTTTGTCATTGGTCATATAAATGCCCATTTTCTAGGAGGAAAAAATATATTTTCTGCATTTGATGATAAGAATACCAACTAGATACACCTAGAGCTGCTTTTTTTCCCCCCTAATTATGTATTTTAAATGGCTGTGGGTGTGTTGGGTTTGGGGAAAAAAAAAAAAGAAAGAAAAAAGATGAAGGATGTTTGTATGTGTCAAATATACAGGCTTTTTTTAAAATGTCCTTCTCAGTGTGTCTTGCATGTCTTTGTTAATGTTGCTTCCTCAGAGATGCAGTTTTATGTTTCGTCCACAAGATGGTGAAAATCTCAAGTTTTAATTATTTTTGAAGCCAGTATAAACTGTTAATTTATAGCCTGAATGCAGTGGCATTTATAGTAAGCACTTCAATTTATTTTTGCAGTCCATCTGCTGGCAAGGCCAAAATCAGAACAGCCCATAGAAGAATCATGATTTTGAATCATCCTGATAAAGGTAAATAATTTCTTTCTTTTTTTTTCTTTCTTTTTTTTTTAATCAAAGCTGGAAAGGAAGAGGCTTAAATGAGATCCTTTCAGTTTACTGATTGTATAAATAACCACATTGTATGAAGTTTATTTATAGACTTAAGCTTCTGTGCATCTTATCTCAGATAAACTAGACTGATTTCCAGACTTTATGAACCACAATTTTAGTAAGTTGCCCAGCTTTTTTTAAGGTTTTCTAGACTTGTGCTGCTTCAGGTACAACTATGAGCTTGTGGACCAGTGCTCCATGCTTTTTTAAACACTTCTCAAAAATAAGAAAAAATGAGCTATAATTTTCCTCTCTTAAACTACCATTCCTGTTTTGAAATGGGATGGACCAGTCACATGTATGAAAGTAACTTTCTGTGAGGAAATGTTCTGCAGTCACTAAGTACATCATTTATGAATTTCAGCATTCCTTGAATTCACTTGGAAAAAACATGTAAAGCTGGGCTCTGTTGCTTTACTGGACAGGTTTTTAATGTAAATTTATCTTACGGAAAGGCTATTATTATAACTTTAACTACACTACAGCTGGTTGAGAAAGAAAGCCCATATGTTCATTCCTGTTTCTACTTTAAAATAACAGATGGTTAAGAGTTGCACTGTATTTCAGAAGTCAAAAGGGGAAATCAGAGGTTTTTTTAATCTTTTTTGACAAAATTACAGGGCTCCCTGCCTGCCTGCATCCCATTTTAAGAAAATGGGAAAAATAACTCTGACCACTGGCCATGTGAAGTGTTTTCATAGATGCTTTTCTTTGCTGTCTTCACCCCTCAATTTAATTTTAAAGTTGTCCTGCTTATTTGATGTCACGCTTTCATTTTTTACACTTTTTATAATGTACAAGCTGCATAAACATAACTTCTTTTCTAGTTTATCATCTGCATTTTTAATGTATTATTATGGTCAGAGGCCTCTTAACCACTAGAGTACCTAGGAGGTCAAAAGTTTTTGACAAAGAATTTCAAAGTTTTATTGTAGCAGTACTCAGAGATTTGAGTTAGAACCATGAATCTCCATATGGGTGTTGAGCAGTCCCCAAAGAGACAGTTCTTGTTACGAAGATCATACATTTTAACGGTCGACTCTTACAGCTGTAATGCACTTGCAGCTGGGCACAGTGTAGGTTTCCACAGATGTGGTGAGGCCTCCTGTGTGCTATTAAGATGGACCATTTTCTCAGTAGGAACAACAGTTGAAGGGATTTGTGCCTCCTTGCTGCCCCTGCAGCTCTTCTGGCATGGCCAAAAAGAAAAATGTTGTCTAATGTTTTCAGCTGCAGAGTGACAGCCTGGAGTAATCTTGAACGTATGGCATCACAGAGAGATTTGTTTGCTTATGTATGTATCTTGATTTCTTCTGGCTCTGGTAGCACAGATGTGCTTTTAAAAATAATATGCAGCATTAGAATGTTATTCTAAAATAATATTTTACCAGCTGGAGTTGATAGTAGAAAGGGCAGTAAATACAGATTTTAAAAGTTACATATGTTATCTGAAACTCAAAATGTTGAAGAGAGCATGATTAGAAATAAATAAGAAATATATGGAAGTTTGCATAATAACATCCCCAGTGAGCAGTACTAAAATGGTTGCTCATTAGCCTTTACATAGTTCAGTTTAAAAGTGTTTTTATATTGATATATTGCATGTTATTTTTTATCAGTTAGTAATTTTATGAAAGAATACTTCTTCACAGAAGCAGAGGAAGAGAAGTCTTTTTGGACTTGCCTTAATTATAAACAAACACTTAGGCAATCATGTGATTGAATTTTCTCTCATTGGAAGGCTACAAAATTAATATGGCACTTAAGGATGTAAATATAGTGAAAACACTTCTAGCAGATTTGAATTTACTTTAAGATCCTACACTCTAGACATGTAGCAAACTGAAGGCAAAGTTAAAAGGCAAAGTTAAAAATTATTCGGGATACATTGTTTATTGCAGTTTATAGTCTTTACTGTTTTATCTTCTTGTCTACTCTTTGCCTCTTTGTTATGTTGGTTTAGTATTGCTTCTTTCAAATCCTATTTCTGGGTAGAAAACCTTTTTTTTTTTTTTTTTTTGTTTAAAAGGCATTTTTATTCCAGTAGCCAATTTTAACCCTTTCCCTGCCCCGCCTCACTTTCCTCAAATGTGTCTTATCTATTACGACTACACTGAAACAAAACCAAAACATGGTGACATGACTCCATTATTTTTTCCAGTTGTTTTATTAGACCATGAACAGACTTGATAATGATTTGGATTCCTGCCGGAATGTCCTTTTGTTTGTCTTTACACGTGTTTACTGCTAGTTCTTCTGTGTGTCTTCTATCACTCTCTTTTCTGACGAATGAAAAGTTATGATTGAACAGATGCCTTGGAAAAGGCTGTTCAATGTGCTGAATAGAACTACTGGAATCACGTTTTTACATTTAAAAAAAATATATATAGGTGTATTCTAGTAAATGGTAAGTTACTGATACAGACCTTGTAATGTTGTTTTCAGTGACTGTAGGCAGATGGTTGGCACTCAGGGGGAGAGTAAAAAAAACAAACACAAAAAGACTGCTGAACTGTAATCAAATTGTTAGATGGAGCGTAAAGCAATGACAGTGTTCAGGACTAGAAGTTAGAAGGCGCACCATGTTTAAATAGCTTTAATGTGACAGTTTCTGCCTGGTAATTCTGGGCATCTAGAATAGCAGAGGCTTGGGGTGTGTGTGTGTGTGCGCACGCACATGCTTAATGATTTTGTCGGAATTATTTATCAAATTTTGCCTCTTAGTTTTTGGGGTGGGTTGGCATAATAGCTATTAGCTTTAGATGAATGTTCAAGACAGCTGACCTTGCATACATTTGCAGCAACACTGCACTGCAAGTCTAAATCACACCAGTATGAAAGGATTTTAGATTTGAGACTTCTTTCCAAAACAAATTGTTTAACTTTATTCTTCAGTGACTTCACTTTTGATTACATTCTTCATGTTACCTTATCAATTAGTTTTCTTCATATCAATGTCATTTTTTAATCAGTTGTATGAGAAGGAAGGAAATGTACATAGGAAGGATGAGCTAATAAAAGCAAGTAATAAAGGGATACTGTAAGTGAAGCAATTTGGTACTTTATACTGATCTGTGAACAGTATTCCTTTACCTTTTTTCTTAGGTGGATCACCTTACTTAGCAACAAAAATAAATGAAGCAAAAGACTTGCTGGAATCCAGTGCCAAAAACTGAAATGCTAAGCCTTGCATCATAGGAGATCAAAAAAAGAAAACCACCTTCTTGCACATCTTTCCGTGGAAGATTCAACAGATACATTGTGCACAGCTTTCATATCTACTTGTTCTGCACAGTTTCTTGACACTGCATTGAATGCTTATATTTATTGTGGGAATTAAATGTTTAAGTCTATTTAAAAGCAAACAATTATTTTACAGTTATGTCTAAGTTTTAGTATAGTTTTACTGAATTGTGATACATTACAAGCTTTGAAAATTCTCTTAACGTGTTTTTGTTCAGAAGCAGCTATTTCTTATATGAAACTTTTGGAACTTTTTAAAATTGAAAAAAAGTCTTAAATACAGACTTTCCCTTCATTGTTGAAGGCGAATGTTGTCAGAAAATCTGTGACGATGTATTCGGTCACCAGAAGCATGGCAGACCCCATATGGCAAGTTTTCAGCATCACCTTACATCTGAATCTGTTCCTCTGTGAAATTGTAGGGTTTATTCACGTGTGCACTTTCAGAGGTGCAATTTGGGGGCGAGGGGTGAGTAATGGGAGTACAGGCTGTAGTTTCCATTAGTCTTATATATGGAGTGAAGGAAGACTCTTGGCTTTGGTCAGTTTTACACACTTTCACTTGAATTTGCAGGGTACATTCAGCTGTAGAAGCTGGGGTGGTGCGGGGGTTTTCATGGCAGCGGAAGTGAAGAAGATAGGTCCATATGGTGTGGAGTCAGATGGATTTTTATAGTCCGTTGTCTAGGCTGGTCCGGTCGTGTCAGCCTGTAGTAGGATTGATACAGCAGGGACCAAGCATGGCTGGGCGCCTGATGTAAGTTGCTTTGCTTATTGCTTTGTGTAGACTTCCTGGGTTAGATCTCCTCCAGTAATTCTCATCTCTCTGCATTATGCACCATTGCCCAAAGTATCGTACATGCTTCGTTGTTTAGCAACTTAGTGCTGGTTTCTGGGAATACTGAAGCCAATGAATCTCTGATGAAAGAGAACAATTTTTAATTGACAGCTGTGAGAAGATGCTATTTGAGACACTATTGGCTCCTGCAAATTCCTACCAGTAAGCTGGCTGCAGATTAATTAGCTCTCTTAAGAGGACAAATATGAGATGAGACAGCAGTCTAGTGGATTCCGTGTAAAACTGAAAAACTTCCTAGTATCCATTCATACTCATTATTTTAGGTACAACAAACAACTCACTGAAGTGATATAGATACAAAATTTAGATACTCCCATTCCCTTGGTTATTTAGCCAGAGGAAAGTGGCTAAGAGCAGTTAAATAATTAAAGCATACAGCTTCATGTTATACACCAGAACATAAATATGCCTGCCCACCCAGTGGTGGATGGCCATATTATTTGGATATTTCCTTGAAAGGATGAAAGAATATGATGATTTTGTTGTTGTTTTGTTTTTAATATATCAGGTTCCTTGCATTTCATCACAATTCCCTTTTAGTAAGGAGAGATGAAAGAGTTTAAGTTGACTCTGACAGAAAATACTAAATTTAGGTGATTTAGAGACTTCTTGACAATTAGAATGAGCATGCATAACATATCTTGGCTGGATAAAGCAAAAAAGGCTGCAGGGAGAATCCTGCCTGGTAACAGGCATATGCTATGTACTACACTTGTGTCATCTAACTAATGCTCTAATACAAGAAGTTACTTTACTCCTATGCAGAATCCCTGACTAATTTTTCTTGAAGGAGTAGCCACCCATTACTACACATTTAAGATCAGTTACTCCTTTCACTGGTATATCAGTGTGTATGAGAAAAAAAAAAAAAAAAAAAAAAAAAAAAAAAACACAAGGGAAGGAGAGAGGTGGGGTTGTCCCAGATTTTCTGAAATAAGTCTGTTGGTGATCTGAGCCATTGCCCAAAACCAAAATTGTTGAGTATGGTAGGTAGCAAAAATGTTCCTTCTAATGATTTTGAACTGACTAGCTGTTGTTTTCACGTGATTGCCTTTTCTTGTTACTGAGTAAAAGGAGGTATAAAGAGCTAAAGTGTCAGTTTAAACAAACGCATTGAGGATGGCTAATCTAGTTCTGTTCTTAAAAAATTTAACTTCTTGTATTGTTATAGGAAGTACACTGTTTATTTTTGTCAAATTGTGGTGTTGATCCTTTTCCTCCTGATCTCATTATTCATATCTGATTATTTTGTAAGAAACACTTTTTTTTTTTTTTTTTTTTTTTATTATTCTGGTATTCAGTTATCATAGAATCATAGAATCATAGAATGGCCTGGGTTGAAAAGGACCTTAAAGATCATCTAGTTTCAACCCCCCTGCTCTGGGCAGGGTTGCCAACCACTAGAGCAGGCTGCCCAGAGCCACATCCAGATGAGAGAGATTGTTCTTCTTGATTAAAAAATAAAATAAAATAAAAAAAATCCAGGTTCTAGTTCTTCTTTCTCACTCCTCAGAGCAGACTAATGACAAATTAACAAACTTGACAAATTAATTCTGGCCAGTAGTATCTCTGGAAGATGCCACAAAATGAGGGAAGCTAATGAACAGTGGTCATAAAAGCATAATAGTTGTATAACCAGTACTGTAACATCACACATGCAATAGCATAAGTATGCAAGGAAGCAACTAATTTTTTCCTTGTCTGGTCACTGGTAAAGCTTATGCTTTACCTACTAAATGATGTTTGGGAGGATGAAGATGGAGCAGCAAAAAGAAAGATGTAGTCAAGCAAATCATGTAAATACTGTTCAATTTGGAGGTGCTCAAGAGAGTCCAGAGAAGGGCAACGAAGCTGGTGAGGGGTCTGGAGAACAAGTCTTATGAGGTACGGCTGAGGGAGCTGGGGTTGTTCAGCCTGGAGAAGAGGAGGCTCAGGGGTGACCTTATCGCTCTCTACAGGTACCTTAAAGGAGGCTGTAGTGAGGTAGGGATTGGTCTCTTCTCCCACGTGCCTGGTGACAGGACGAGGGGGAATGGGCTCAAGTTGCGTCAGGGGAGGTTTAGGTTGAATGTTAGGAAAAACTTCTTTACCGAAAGGGTAGTTAGGCATTGGAATGGGCTGCCCAGGGAAGTGGTTGAGTCACCATCCCTGGAGGTCTTTAAAAGACGTTTAGATGTTGAGCTTAGAGATATGGTTTAGTGTGGGCCTTGTTAGAGTTAGGTCAGAGGTTGGACTAGGTGATCTTGGAGGTCTCTTCCAACCTGAACGATTCTGTGATTCTGTGATTGTAAACTGTGTAGGCTAAGGAATGTCTTTGGAGAATGCTCACACAGACTGCCATGCAGAGTGGCACCTGTGTTGGGTATTTTCATCCTCAGCTGGACTAGGAAGAACAGGATACGACTTCTTTAGTAGCATAGCCTATTAATTTAACCTTACAAATATTCAGCCTCTTGAGACTACTTTCTTTCTTTGTCAGATGCAAAAGTTCTCTGTATAAGAAAACTGCATAGAATTTGACTTATTCTGATACAATTTCTGTCCATCTATAACTCCAGCAAGAAGCAAAATATTTTCAGTGTGTGTTTTAATGTTCAGAAAGTGTTTATAGCTTCTTAGCTTGGGAATTCCCAGGTAGTTTTCTCCTCACATGATAACCACTTCAGAAGCGAGACAGGACTGAGTGCATTCATTTGGCATTACTGCAGGTGATTGCCACTTTACTTAATGAAGAACAGCTTGCTCATCTGCCTGTTTTTTGCTCTTAGTCTATGGAAGTTTTCTTTGAAATTTCATTCTTTTCTTTGTCCTCATCACAGCAGACTTTGATATAAGTTCACAAAAAAGACTGGGTGAAATCTGGTCATCTGACTGCAAGAATGCAATTTGCAAAACCTTTGCTGGCCTAAAATGGGACTTGGGTAGAACTGAGACATGTAAGCACAAGGGTACAATTCACAAAACCTTTGCTTGATCTCTTTGGGAATTTTAGAGGTAAAAATTTGTGCTCCTATATGCTTAAATTTTTGCTTCTGCACAGATGTAAAACTGCTTCCATCTTGCCAGGTCTTCGCTTATCTTAATGCTCTTCTCATGCTTTAATCCACAGATTTGGTGTCTGTTGTCTAAGTCCCTGAAAAGTCTCTTCCAGTAGCTGTGGTTAGGACAATGTGCCTTCAGCCCTGCTGTGAAAATCCTCACATCTGTCCTGGTACTCAGATGAGGCTGGTGATTAGGCTGGGCTGAGGAGGTGTTGGTGCTTGCCCCACTTCTTGCTTGAAGTGGTGCCTCTCTGCAGAATGGAAAAAGAATAAAGCCTGCCAGATCCAAGGAGTCAGAGTAGTGAGCTCCAGTCTCCACTTCTTACCAAAGATGTTAATGATCACAAGTGTTACTAACTTCTTCAGGAGCATCACTTTCTGCATGTTGGGCTTTAGGATCTTTCCTTTAATTCACACTCTTCTGTGAGTGTTCTGTCTGTCTTTCCATCCTTGACAAGCAGCATGGTAGACTGGCACTAAATTTTCCATCTATAGCCTCCAGAACTTTTTAATTGAATGGTGATAAAATTAACGTTTTCCTTGGGTCATCAACAGCAGCTTTTGGTATGTAGGTTACCAAGACATACTTATTTGTGAATCAGCATCATCAGTGATGCCGGCACCATCTTGGGACTTTGAACTTTGTCATTTCAACAATTGCTGTTAAGCAACAGAATGTGTGCATATGTACATGTATGTATAAGCACACGTGTGTGTATATACACATACCACTTTTCAAGATCCTCTGAGGAATTTTACACCAATAGTGCAGTGCATTTTTTATAACATTTTTCTTGCATTTTTTTGACTCTATAATTTTCCAAAATGGATCATTACAATTTGAGAGTGAGAAGAACTTTCATCTTCATGGGTACATGCAATTCTTCACACACCTCTCATTTTTTTTTAAAGACAAACAATGCCAAAGTAAGTTGCAAATCTCAATTTAATTATTATTGCATAAAGAAGAAGCCAATTAAAAAAAAAAAACAACACCCAAAACATATCCAATTGATGTTCTTTTTATTCAGTTTTCTTTATACCCAATTTTGCTCTGGTATGAGCACATACTTAATGTAATTAAGTTGTTCAAAGAAATTGTGGCACTGTTTCTGCCCATATTATATTGTACTTCTATAAACTTTTTTTTTTTTTTAAGATGCATGTTCCTAACATTTTTTTAAATAAAGAGAATGTCAAAATTTCTGGAAAACAAAAAAGTTAGAGCTTCTTGGAATGTTTCCCAAATAAAATTTTCAATTTTCAAATAAGAAAACTTCATCTACATTTAAAATATATTATTTGTACTTTCTCCCATTTTATAAGTTTGTTCACTTGCTCTGAATCAGGGCACTGAATAGGAGGGAGGGAGTTTTAGATCAGTCTTACTGACTGTTGGCGATCCATTTACCATGGGGTAAGAAACTCCTCTGTGATGAGTAACTTGAATTATTAGCCAAGATAGCAGTAAACCTACTTCCTTTAATACTAAGAAATAACCAAACTATATTTAGAATGAGGAATAACACTTTGACAATGGTAACCTCATCGCATTAATATTCTTAAGATTTTTCAGGAGGTAGTCATAGTACACAGAGTAATTGCTTTACAGCTTGATACGACATTAAAAACCCACCTACTGTGCTGTTATGGTTTCCTTATTTGTATACTAACTTATACAAGGATAGGTTAATTAGTTTTTTAAATATAGCAGATATTACATATAATAAACTTTAGTTTTAAATAGTGGTGAAGTTCCTTTCCAGAATGATTCCTCTCTGAAATGGATGTATGATTTGAACATCCCATAAAGTCTATTTCTGGACAAAGAGGTTTCTCCTGCCCCCTGGAATTGATGTGGGCACCTTGAGTGTTCATTACCTGCTGGTAGGTGAGTGAACAGTTTGTCTTGCAAAGACTAGCAGAGTTCCTAAACACTGTAGTGGATAATATACGACGAAAGAAACCTCAACAAAAATCCAGTGAACAATTCCATGGGTAAAAAGCTGGTTAGTAGGGATCAGAAGGTAGGGTTTGTGTTCTACACAGAGGCTGGTAGTAAGTGGAGTATTGTGGGGTCTGCTCTGGGACCTTTGCTGTTTAACAATTTTTCAGTGACCTGGAGGAGGTGGAGTGCACTCTCATCAACTTTGCAGATAACACCAAACTGCAGGAACCAGTCAATACTCCTGAGGGCAGGGCTGACGTTCAGGGATGGGCTGCAGGAAGGGGCTGCCAGGAACCCCCCATGCAGTTCAGCAAGGACACAGATGCAGAGCCCAACCGCTGCGGGGGAAGAGCCCCTCGCAGTGCTACAGGCAGGGTGCTGCCGGGCTGGGGAGCTGCTCTGCTGCAAGGGACCTGGGGGACAGCAAGACAGCAGCAAGCCCTGGCAGCAAACGAAGACAACAGCCTCCTGGCTGTATGGACAGGAGCGCGGTCGCTTGGTTGCCAGAAGCAGCTGTTCCCCTCTACTTGGCCAAGCACATCCTGATGCTGCATCCCTGCACAGGACAGACATGGAGCAACGTGAGCAGGTTCAGCAAAGGCCACCACCATGGTCAGGGGCTGGAGCACTTGCCTTGTGAGGAGGGGCTGAGGGAACGGGGCTTATTCAGCCTGGAGAAGCAGCCCCCCAGCACCTACACAGAGGTAGTGAAGAGTAACTGGTCCAGGCCCTCCACAGGGGTACATGGTAGGAAGGTGAGAGAAAATAGGCAAAAATTGAGAGGAGAGGTTTGGACTGGACGCGTTACTTTCTGCACAACCAGGGCAGTCCAACAGGCTGCCCAGAGAGGTTGTGCATTCTCCATCCATGGTGTCTTTGAAGACCCTCTGGGTAAAGACCTGAGCAACCTGCTCTGACCCCACAGGTGACCTTGTTCTGAGCAACAGACAGGACTAGAGACCTCCTGAAGTCCCTCCCAGCCTCAATTGTCCTATCCTATGAGATCCAGTGGGAAAGACAGATGGCAGAGGTATAATAACACATCCATCTTATCTGGGAAATACCCTGTAACAGTGTCTGTGGGTGGGTTTTGTCTGCTTGATTTTTATGAAGTCCAAAGTACAACATTTGTGCCCTTGTGTGAACTCAGAACCACAGTTAAAAGTCTTGAATGCCTGGAGAGCTGTGCAGGAGCTGAAGCTTGTTATTATAGTACAACTCCCTGGTGGTGTCCTGGAGCCAGTGTGCCAGAAGACTGAGTCCAGTCTTGGTGTGGCTGGTCAGGTCAGTCCTTTCTTCTCAATACCAGGTGGTGGGAAGCCTTCCAGTCTCCACTGGGCTGAGAGCAATGCATTTGGCCTTGTAAAACTGCCAGCAGCCTAAGCAGACAGAAATATCTCTTCAAATCATGAGCACCTCGTTAGTGGGTTCAGCAACCGGCCAGCCCGCAATTGTTCAGTGCTTCTCTCGCTGGCGTCAGTAGGAATTACTGCGGTATGCATTGCTGTAGGGGACAAATTGATCAGCTAAGAGAGGCTTAGAGATCTGAGTGCTGAGGTTAGTGACAGCAGCTTAGGTTGCCTGAATTAAGTAGAGGGATACAAGATTCCCAGTTAGTCTTTCTTCAGCTGCAGCCAGGGGAGAAGCAGTGGGATTCCCATTTGAGGATTTGTTATGTTTCTCCTGATCTGAGTATATTATTTAACCACCAGCCAACACCACTCTAAACAGCATATAGATACCATGGGGCCTGAAATACCTGAGAGAGAGCTGAAAGCCAGATGCTGTGCCACAGAACAACATCTGCAATGTGCTTGCGTGCTCAGTTAGCATCTCCATATGCTGATATTACACAATGAAGGATTTCAACCTTTGGTGAGTCAGCTTAGGTCTTTTCCACCACCCCCTTCATTAAGCATACAATCCTGCAGATGTTCCTGGGACTCCTGTCGTCCCTTCAAGCGATCTTAGTAATGGCGAAAATGCACTTGCTATCCGTCTTTTTCTCGGTGCAGCCACTTTACCTTCTGTCTTCAATAATTCATAAGCTTGCAGGAGGTGCACCAAAATGATTTTAGCTACCTCCGACTTTTTTGGACAGAAAGATAATAAAAATGATTTCACAGTAACTAAAGTAAGTCATTTCATTGGTGAAAGCACTTAAATATAACTTGTTAGCTATTCAGGAGGAAGGTTTCACTAAAGGTACAATGCATTTATGTATTAAAGTGCAGCTCAACTCCTGAAAAAATGCCTACGTAAATAAGCACTTGTCACATCCTATTTTTGTTGATCTTTTTTTCTCCTTCCAAATTTGTTTTCTGCTGTTAACTGTATTGCTGTCATGGTTTTAACCCTGAATTGGCTAGGTCCTAGTCCTAGTGGGGTTAATTGCCAGTGAGTTACACTTGTGGGTTGCCACTGATGAGACAGACAGTGTTACAGGCATTCACTCAAGACAGAACGCACAAGTCAATGTCACCCATGGCACAATCTGACCTCAGAAACATTATTCAGTGAGGGTGGTGGAAAGATCAGGCTGTGGTCCAGATTTGTAAGTCTGGGGAAAAAAAATGTTAACAGAGAATCCAGAGATAAATCCACCAAATGTCTTAAACTCTTAATTTCCACTGGACTTAACAGTAGAAGTGCCAGTATGTCCACTGGTGGGTCCAGAATCACTTTGGCTCTGACAACATCCATAGCTTTTCTAATTTCCTGGTTTCTTGATATCTGTTGGGCATTGGGGTGGTTAGCACTAATGGGCTTATTTCTTCTAATGTGCAAAGGCAAAACATAGTTTTGGGAAACCAGAGGTTAAAACAAGCAAATACATAGCTGCAGTGCATTTCAAAGCTGAGGTAAGGCAGCAGCTGTGGAAGGCTTTCTAGAGTACAAATTTGACTGCAGACATTGAAATCCAAGTTACTCAAATGTTCGGCTCTTTTTATCTATTTTAGATCTGGCTGTTAGCACCTTGGTACTTGTATACAAAGAATACTTGATAGCACAATCACAAAAGCAATAAACAGCCTTACAAGGACATAGATCTAAGGTGACTCCTTCAAGTGGAATCTTACTTTAAGCACGATTTCAATGTCACGTATCATAATTGCATCTAATATTAGAGACTGACTTAATGCAACACAATGTCAATGACAATATAAAGGCAATCATGAACAGAGAAGATTGCTTAAAATGTTTTGGGGGGTAGAAGGAAGGATTACACTACAGTGAAGACTTCTTTAGACTTTACAAGTCTTTTTCAGCAACACTCAGAGGGATTTTTTTTCTCCTAAGCTTCTGGACACTTTATCCATGCTTCCATTTTGGTACTGGAATCTGCCTGGAATGTATAAATGTGATCTATTTTTAGTATTTTTTTCCCATCCTCACACTTGTGAATCTATCTACTGCTAAGCACTGAAGTTGCATATGTAAAGCTGGTTAGCAAGTTGATTAGATTACCAACTGCTGAGAATTAAATGGGAAAGGGCTCTCTTTCCCTCTCCACTTTCCCTGCCTAGTGATATGGCTTAGAAGGTGTGAACCTAGACTCTTTTGGCTCTAACAGAGGCTGAAGTCAGAATGAACATGGCATACCTCTTCCTGGGTGTCTAGGAATCTCTATCAGATTTTCTGTGGTTTTCACTGGTTAGTTACAGTATCATGACCGGCTTATACCACTTAAAATATCATGCAGCCCCTTGGCTTTCACATGGTTCCCTCCTGCATTAGGGCTTGTGATGGGGCTGTAATTTCAACAAACTGCATAACCACATGGTCTCTGTTTTGCACTAGTGTTAATGAATACAGGCACACACACAGGTTCTGGACAGGAGCAGCCTTTGGCAGTGGCACGTCTTAGATCCACTTATGCCAATCACAAACTGACATCTGTGTGCTTCAGGTCAGTGATGTACCACTGTTTGGCTGGTGTGTTGTCTCTCCCCTGCCTTGAGTCCCCCCACCAGAGCAACAGATGCTTGTCTCTTTATGCTCAGCTGAAATTTTGAAGTGACAAAACCCAGAGATAGTACCTTACAACAGCCATGCAGCCAAAGCTAATGAAGAACCTCTGCAGGGGTTCATGTGGTAGCAAAAGTGAGAACAGCAAGGAGGGGTCAGACTTCAAAACATAGAAGTTTGCCTGGGCTTTTTCTACTCATTTAAACAGCTTCCCCCAAAATCTGGACAAAGAAAGGCCAACCCAGAGGTTCAGACAGCATCCACTCTAGTCTTCTTGGTTTGCAATGAAAGCCAGGTTGCAGGAGCTGAAGCTGAGGAAAGTTTTAAAGGTGACCCTACTGCAGTCTAACAATGCCTGGATTTTCAGGAGCTTATACAACAGATATGAATTCCCTTCTTGTTTCAGTGGGCTCTAATTCTAATAACACTTTGAATGTCAGTGGTGATAACTATTCCTAATTACTCCTTCCAGTTCTGGAAGGAAGGAAAGAAGGAAGGAAGGATGCAAAATTAATTTGAATGAGGGATGAAACTCCCCTCCTAATAAGTGCTCCGAGAGCTGTAGAGACTTGCCCCACTGGGACCTGGCTGACACTTTAGCTTAACACTCAAGAGTTTAAATGACCCTACAGAATATAAATGAACTGATGCTACTTCAATGCTAGCTGCTGAGCAGCAAGGGCTTTGGAAAGGTAACCTGTTTATTCAGGTTGACTTGAAGCTTAGCCGCAAACATGCGCTTTTTTGTTGGATTAGGAGTGGAGGCAGGGAGGGCACATAATTTTGTTCCATATCGTTGAAGTCTTATTTCAAAAACCTGTCCATGGATAACTAGGAAACAGAAGCAGCACAGTGTGTTGAGCTGTCCTTGCTGCCTGGTGAACTTGTGGTTTCAGGATATGCGCAAGGTGAGGATGCCGAACTCATAAGCAAATGACTTTACAGCCCTGAAAATGAGTTTTCTGTTACAAGCTGGTGTTAGCAATAGCCCTTAATAAACATGCAAGCCTAGTCTTTTAAAGCCCAATTTAGAAGACAAAAACACAATGACTCAAATCTATTAAAGATGCCAACAGCTAGCCCACATGATTCCAGACTAAAGAAGAAAAAAGACATTGTAAGTGAACACTTAAGATGCACAGGAACAGGCTCCCCAGAACAGTGGTCACGGCACCGAGCTTGCCGGAGTTCAAGAAGCATTTGGACAACGCTCTCAGACATAGGGTTTGTTTTTTCTGAGTTCTCCTGTGGAGCCAGGAGTTGGACTCGATCCTTGTGGGTCCCTTCCAACTTGGGATATTTTATGATTCACTTACAGAAAGGGGAAAAAAGGCAGCACCATTAATTTACAATATTCCCTGAAATTCAGCAAAAAGTGTGAAGATAAATGCTTTTGATTTTTTGAATGACTCGGAGTTTCATAAAAATATGGAGGGGAAATGACTTCAGAAAAGACAAAAGCATCTTTACAACTAAATAACTCATCCATGCCTGGAAAAGCTAACCTCTGATTCACATGTTCCTCTACTGTATCAATCTAGCAAAGGATGATAGTGATTCTGATTGCAAATATCTAGTTTCACTTCAGTAAATAAAACTAAATGGAAGAATGCAGCTGTTCTGTCAACCTCTGAGCCCTCCTTTTGTATCCCTGCTTGCATTTGTGAAAAAGCATCAAACAGGTCTAAATGCTCTTCACCTGCAATACCTGGTAGCCTACAGCTATACCGATACAGCCCAGTAGAAAGCAAGCTGCCTGACTTTTGTTGCTTTATGAAATACTCAGCTTTTATTTTTATTTTATTTTTTTCTGCAACCAGCAAATAGCTAATGCCTCTGACTGACAGGCAGGATTGCCTGATCCTCATTGCTGCACTTCTGCCAGCAATGCCCAGGGCTGAAGAGAATTTTTAGGAGCATGAAAGACATGCTGAACATGACTAGGCACTGGATTTGTGTTTGGAGATTTTTTCCTGAGGACTTTGTTTCTCTTTCTTTCATCTCACATATTATTTCTAGGCTTGGGAGGGAGGAAAAAATAAGTGTTTGTTGTTCTTTTGATTTTTTTTTTTTTAAAGAGAAATTCTCTTCTCCCTTCAAAACAGATTGACATGGTGGACCATGCTTCCAAGGGGGATGTCTCTTCAGTTTTCTTTTCTTCTCCACACTGCTGGGCACCTTTGTTGAGATGCAGAAAACCTGTTTCTAGTTAAGTAGTGTGGCAACAGCTGCATATACCTGGAAATCCTAATAACCCATTTCAAGTTACAGAAGGTGAAACCCACAAAAATTAGGTGAGATTTAAAGCCAGGGCATCTCTTTATTTCACGTCATTTCAATGTGAATAATGAAACCCAGCAAACATCACTCTTGACTGTATAAAAAGCGTGCATGAGCAGGTAAGCACTTCAAATAAGAAATATAGTGCAGAAGTCATCTCTGTTATAATGTCCTCAAATTCACTGGAGTTGTAGTAGGGATTAATTTGCTTCATAATGTTTGAAGACTGGAGGAAAAATGAGTTAAAGCTTTCTGCTAGAAATTCCAATCAGCTTTGAAGAGAAGAAGTGAATGAATACTAGTAACCATAAATAAAAAAAAAATAAAATAAAATAAAAAACAAAGAAAACAAGAACAAAAACACACGCACACAAAACCTCCTCTTAAGAGCTCAAAGGTTTAATGTTTTTCATCCATTTTTCCTCTCTGTACAGTTGTTGTTCTTAGTGAAAGCTTTACTAGCACAAACAGTCTAGAAAAATGAACTTTACAGCCAGGCACAAGTGTTAGAAGAAACATTTTTTTTTTTTTAATTCATAACAGCATTTGCAAGAATTGTGCAAATATATATCCACTGAGATAGTGGTAACAGAAGAGCTATTGTGATTAAACTCAGCTCAAATATTCTGCTATAACTACTTGTACAACCACAGAGTAAAAAGAAATAGCAGTGAAATAAATAGGAGAAAGGAAATTGCAGTTTGCTTGTAGATATATTTTGAGAGCAGAAATAGAAACTAATTTGAACACTTGAATTATTCACTGTGAATTACTCACTTATTTCTGCTGAAGATTTGGCCCACAATAATGGTTTAAGATGAAGAACTGATACTCTGTTAGAAAACATGTGTGCTGTCATTTGAAACCTATTCCAATCAACATGGAGGTATTTTAAATTTTTCTAAACATGTCAATTATGAATTCTGTGGCCAGTTGCCTGACACCATGAGAGAAATGGAAAACCTTGATGATTAAGCTATTTGTGAGTACAGTACAATAAATTATTCAGCAAAACAGTTGCAGCATCTATAAAGGCACCAAGCCTTAGTCTCTGGCCTGATGCTGTGATGAAGAAAATGCAATCTTCTGCATTGTCCATCTCCTACAGATTCCCTTTTCATAACCATAATTTAAAAAATTACTGGGAATTGCTTCAGTATTATCTTTCGGGGATTGGGCTTTACCACTCTACTGAATAATTTACACTGAAGTAAGTGGTTTCTCTAACTACTTTTGACCTTTAAGGTGAAATAACCTCACACATAGTCTTCAATGCAAATGTTTATGTCTGCTAAACAATTTTCCAATGCAGCTGGCCATTTTTATATCTTGAAAAACTAGTAATGATACAAACGGTTGATTATGGTTTACAATGGCAATAAACCTCTCAGTATTGGTTGTTACCAAAATAAACTGCCATTCTGTTAAATGTTAAATAAAAAGTCATAAACTGCTGAAAACAACCAATTTCTTGTGGATTATTGCCTGAATAAATTTCAGTAGGAAGTGCAGATCATGAAGTTGTGAGCAGCAGATCAGGCCTAATGAAATTTTATATATTTCAGAAAGCTGAAGGATCTCCAGAATATGATGCAAACAGTAAAATACATTAAACAAAGAAAAATTAAATTGTCTACTACTTTATTTGTTGCAAGACTATTGTTATCTTCAGACGCAAGCTCTTGCTGTTTTCCAGTGTTTCTTCAGGTGTTAAAAACCACTATCACTACTGGTAGTGGAGCCCACCGAGAAGGCAGAGACGAGCCTATTTCGATACACAGCATCTGTATGGGAATCTGCACTGGAGTAATTACTATTGCTAATCTTGAAAGCAAAAATACCATCAAGCATTCATAACACAGGCGCCATCTTCCCAACAGTGAATGACAGAAGATGTCTTCACCATAGCAACGAGCGTTATCTCCCAAGAATAACATTAACCTCCCCTGTTACCAGTTTTAAATCCTCAAGTATAAACAGCAGTTGCAAGGCGTGTGCGCCTTGATTGTGCATTTTCATCACTTAATACGCACAGAGCATGTATTAGCTGAAGAAAGACTAAAAAAGACAATACTAGAAGTGGAAGCAATTAAAGGGCTGAAACTACGACCATTAATAATCCTGGCCTGGAAGCATGATCAGGGAGAGGTCTCCCATTTGCACTCATGAAAATCAGACCTCCCTGCATTGAAGACCGGTAGCCAGCACTCTTGAATAGGAGCACCCTCCATTTCCATCCTCAGGATGATTTAGAAAGTAGGAGAGTGGTTAAAAAAATGAGCAAAAAGAGCAGAAGAAAGGTTATTTCTAACTTCCTCCCTTCTCTTCTGCATCCCGCCACCACCTTTTCTCAGACAGGGCTGAAATCCAGGAAATTTGAACCAAATATTTTAGCTATTTTAAATTGCTGCATTATACATTTTTTTTCAGAATGTCACCAAAGCTCTTTTTTTGAGTAAAGCTGATTAAATTCCCATCACAATAGCCCCGTAGGATATGGAGATATCCTGGGAGTGCCATAAAGATGCCATTAAGAGACATTTCATTTTGGCCTCCGGAGACTCTACACTTATCTATTTTGACTTAAACTCTTTTTTCCATCTCTGCAAGAGAAGAACATGACACAGGAGTTGCACAAAATGAACTCAGATTAGGGAAGACAGACTGTAAATTGAGACGTGCTAGAGCTAAATCATGTTCTTTCTCTCGATCTCTTATCTGATAACTTTTATCCAAAAAAGTATTGAGGAAGTTAATTGCAAGTGTTAAGATGAGTCTTTAGGAAATATCATCCTCCACAGCCTTCCCTCCCCTGCTCCCCAAATCCTATCCTGCAGTTCTTTCAAGGCTTCAAGTATGCAATGGTTAACTTATGAATTTTAACCTCCTTATCCTTTTGTTCAGAGCAGTTTAGACAGGGGAGAAAACTGTAGCTTTTCATTTGCAGAATTTAGGAATCCAGAGAAACAGAGCACTACAGGAAAAGGAAGAGGCTTCCCGAATTCAAAACTCACTGTAGCAGGCAAGCTAAAGACAAAGGGGAAAAAAAAGATGTTTTATGTTCAGAGACTGCAATACTACAGCCTATCTCAGATTAGAAACAGGCTGAAATTTGTGTTGTAAACTTCTAATTACCTTGTGTGTCATGGCTTCTAGATATGCTATATTGCAAAGATGATTTTAGGTTTTGGAAAGAAATCTGAGACAGGTGGAGTTATCATGGCACTCAGAAACAATAACACCAGCCTGACAAACACCTTTTTTCACTTTGAGAAAGTCCCTCATGTTCTGTGTCATCAGCAACTCCTAAGTGGAGAGTTGTAAGTGCTAGCACAGCTTTAGGCATATAAAGAACAGGTATGATTGTGTTGATAAAGGCTGTGGGAGACCTAGTTACTCTCTGGAAATATATATCATAAAACTCTTGGTGGCAAAATATTGCAACTTACCCTTTGCCAGTATGTATTTTAAGATTCTTAGGTCACCAATCATTACAACAGAGCCTGTTGTTACTTAATTAAAAGACCACAGGCATTAGCTGACGTGAATGTTTGAAGGAAGACAAAAATGTAATCAATAGCTGTTGGGGAAGATCAGGTTATATCACACTCAAAGGGAGAGCTCTTCCTTCCCAGATAAGGCAGATAGTTCAGAAAGACGTTATAGTCCATGCAACACGCTGAGTATTCCAGAAGGCTACTGCTGCTGGTTTAAATGTGAGTGAAGGTCTGTCCCTACAATGAAGATGTGTGGAATGGCATTGAGACAATTCAAAGTGCAGATCCTAGAAAACTCCACTCTGCTACTGCCATGCTCTACAAAAGGCACAAGGAGACTGCATGTGGTGGATTTCCATCACTGAAGGTCTCCAGTGCTGGGGATGCTGCACCCAGGTGTAACCAGAATCATCTGCAACCTGGCAGAGGTCAGCACCAACTTGACAGTGGAAAGAGCAAGGAGTGGCCTCTAACCTTCCTCCCTTTCCCCAACAAATGACCTTGCACCTACTGTCATGCTGTCCCCTCTCCAAGTGATCTGAGACCTCCTCAATGCTCTGTCACCCGTGAGGAAAGGGAAAATCCACTAAAAAATCCAGCTACAGTGCTGTAAGTTCCTGGCCAAACCCTGAATACACATTAGGTATTCTGTGATACCAAGGGTCTCCACTGCTAGCTGTTCTCTGAATATGCCCAATGCCTAATGGACTAGGTGTTGCACAAAATATTTTGTCAGGTGTAGGTGTCTTTCAAAACAAAATGGGAAGCGTGCCCTTGATCTTTTTGTGTGTAGCTCCCTTCCCTTGCAGAGGGATTCAAGCCCAGCTCTTGCATGTCTTTGAAACATCCCACAGAACATGTCCAATGACGAGAAAAGAGATGGAAAGTTTCTGCTCCAAAGACTGTTCACTTAAAACACAACAACAACCCTTGAAACAAGAACATATTTATATTCATCTCCACTAACCATTTAATTTTGAACTCAATGTGTATCTGGCACAGTTACTGTTGAGGCATTAAGCTGACTATTATTTACATAGCCCTACTGGCATTGGCAGTGTTTTTGGACAAGAAAAAGTAATTGTTTATAATCCAAGTAAGATGGCTAGTACACAAAACCAGCAACAGGTAGGGAGGGTGTGTGGGAAGCAGAGGAGAGGGTGTAAAAAGTAAGCAGTATCAAGTGAGAGAGAAAAAAATCTTTTTTTTCTGAAGAGATTTCTTCCAAAGGCAGAAATTATCTAACCTCCATTAGACAGAGTTTTCTTTTTGGTGTTTTCCTTTTTGCTGAGCATGTGAGAGTAGAGATTCATGGTGAAAAGCTAGCCAGAACAAATGAGCTTTGATGAGAGACACACCCAATGTTTTGTTTGCTCAGTGTCTCAAGAGCTGTTCTAAGACTAAGGTAAGAGTTCAGTAAAAAAATGCATGCTTCTTTCATTTTGAAAGCACTTAATTACATATATATTTTATATTTTGCACCGCCAGTCTCTTCTGTTTTATTTTTCACACTGACAGTTTATACTTACAAAACAATCAGTGCTTTGGGCGTATGTTTTTTTATATGCAAGTGCAATCAAGATTAAAAAAAAATGTTTTTAAAGAGTTATATTGTGCTGCAACACTGGCAGTAGCAAGCAGTAGCTCTTTGGGAGGGAAGCACCAGGGTAGGCGTTAACATCATACTATTTTGTGGTTGCTACTTTCTTCATACACTTTGAAGCAGATAGATATGGGGGTCCCTGAGCCAGCTACATTTTCCTCTATATCTGCAAGTAGACGATAAAAACCATAGGCTGGTGAGTGTGTGTTTCCCACTGTCCAGTTTGCTTTCCTCCTTTAGAGCTCTCTGCCCTCAGTATACCCAAGAATACTCCATGCTGTTGCAATGCCATTCCACACAGCTCATCCAGATGTTATTTCATCTTTTTATGCCTGTATGAGGAAGGTGGGTACCCTGGGAAACTTGTGCATCCATGCAGGGCTCCTGAATGCAGAAACACAGATTGATCGTAGGGTGGGTGTCCCACCAAACTGAGCCAGTGGTCTGCCTACCCAGTCTGTAGAATACTGTTGTGGGACAGAGGTACTGATAATAATACAACTACATGCCAGGCAAGGAGGCACCAGGTAATGGGCTTCCAGTCGGTAGCAATAGGCAAAGGGCTTCGCTTTGGAAGCCAAACCTTATATCCCTTTCCTTTTTTCATTCATTTGCTCTAACTGTGGCTGTTCTCATTATCTTTATGAATGCCCCATTCTTGTGCTCTGCTGGATTTCAGTGTGTGGCAGTGGAAGAGGTCTGACATGTGCCACAGGACAGGAGATGAGATGTATCTGCAGGACCATTCCCAAATTATCCTCATTTTGTAAAGCTGTCAGAAACCACAGTAATGGCCTTGCTGTGGAAAGGGAGTTTTGAATGGCAGTTTGTTTTATGACTCTTAATTTATTTCTCCTTCAGTTGTTGGTCTCATGACTGACTCCTCCTTCCCTCTCCCACTCACGCTGTGCAGTGCTGCTCTGCAACAGCTTTCCTTACATTTCACTGTATGCAGCCTCATAATTTTTATCGCTGTGAAATGCTTTGGCATATAGGCAGTGAGGAAAAATCTGTGTAATAAGCTCGAAGCCTTAGAAATATTTTGTGTGTTCCTCTGCAAAGGAAAGAAAGTGTTTTTAAGTGGAAAGTATTCAGCAGAAAAACGTATTGCTCTATGTCACATGAATGCTGTTGCAGAGTTACAGATTTCTGTACAAAACATAGTAAAACATAAAAAACTTTGCTGCTAGCAGCCTACATGGGAAGCCACAGTTCAGCTGCCATGAGGGTTGAAGCTTGGTAGGAAAGGGACAGGGAGGACAGAGAAGCCCTCAGACTCTTCCAAGCAGAGGGCATCCTGCCTTCCTTCTTCACATGCTTGGACAGTGTGAAGACCCTGCAGACCCTGAACCCACGCTTGAATGAAGCAGCAAGCTGTGATGGAGATTCTCCAGCTTGTCCCCTTCCCAGGCTTTGCTTGGAAATGCTGTCCTGCAGACACAGCTGACGCTGAGCTAAGGTGGGATGCTCCTTTTCCTCCATTCCCTCCTCCCACTGCATTGCCTTCATGATGGAGGTGCCACTGTGACACCTCCATCATGGAGGTGGGGAAGGAGGCCTGTCTCCTACCTCCCCTCTTGCTATGAGAAAGTAGCCACCCAGATCTACCCTGTACCTGCCCACATAGCACTCTTCTTGGGAGAAAAAGGTGGTATGGGCAATGGAAGTAGCTGAGAGCTGCCTTTGAAGCTTGCTGAAGCTCTTAGCTGGTGTGCATGAAGGTCTTGCTCTCCCATCAAATGATGGAAAGGGAGGTCAAAAGAGCTCAGTTGGAAACAATTGCCAAGGATAGCAGTCTTACAGATTGATGTGCCTTTTGGGAGGGAGGAAGGCAGTGCAATTTTGATGAGAAAGGTTGCTCTCATTTTGGGTTTAATCATGCAAGGTGCTGAGTGCCTTCAAGTCCTCATTCATGTTGATGGGAACTGACAATCCTCCTGCTACCTGGCAGGCATGGATGCTAGGTCAGTTCTCATTCCTGTCTTCCCTGTAGTCTGTCACTTTGTTTCCTAAAGAACATCTTTTTTGATGTCATCTATAGCACAGGAAATTCATGAGGTTTTCTTTCAAAATCTATTTGTTTATCCCCAGAAAATCAGAGAGAGATATTTCTTTCTGTTAGAAAATAAACAAACATCTAGGAAGAAGAAAGTAAGCTGGTTGCTTGTACCATCCCCTTCCCAGAATGCTGGGAAGAGACATCCTGAAAAGAACAGGCAACTTCTCAGTGCGTGACTGCCTTCACAGGCTGAGGTTCTTCTTTCCAGTTTCAAAGCACTGCTAACCCTCAGGGAGCATCTCTGAGCAGCAGCCAGGCCATTTCTCAAGAAATGGAAGCAAAGCACGCTTAAAGTCAATGACATTTTAGTCACATGTTCTTTGAAAAGCAAAGAGGCCAAGACAAGTACTTTTGTTAGCATGAGAATGACAGTGTTTGATAAACAGGGACTGCATACATCTAGTTAAGATGCTCATATGCTGAGCTGTGCAATTCACAAAATGTAAATAGGGTGCTTATCAGATGGATTATTTTCCAAAAGCACAAGCAAAATTACGGTAATTACTTTTCCTCCTGCTACATTATCTGTATTCCCAAGAAACTTTATAACTTCATACAGAAAATAAATAAATATTTACTTAAAAGATCAGAACAGCTGAGTGAAGGTTCTCTTCACTTCGCACAAAATCAGCATTTCTCATCAGAAAGCTGTTCTTGGAGCCCAACATTTTCACTTGGCATGTGGAGGGACAGGTACTGTTAGTGGAAATTTTTTTCAAGGAGATCTCTAGATACTAATCTAGATTTTCAAGGTCTATGATTTCCCTAAATTCCTGCTTCTTTGACATGCCCTTAGGTGAGAAATGAATTATCCCTACTCTTCTTCCTTCAGCCACTGAATGCTTAGGCCCAGCTTTTTGGACATAATCACCAGTAGTATTGGCAGGGAGTTATCAATATGAAGAAGCCACCATTTTAATGTGAAATAAAGGTTCATCTACTTTCTCAATCCACAGCACTTTTTCTGCTTTGAATACACCTGTACAGAATCATGGAATGGTTTGGGTTGGAAGGGACCAATCCCCCTGCCATGGGCAGGGATGCCACCCACTAGATCAAATTGCCCAGCCTGGCCTTGAACACCTCCAGGGATGGGGCATCCACAACTTCTCTGGGCAACCTGTTCCAGTGCCTCACCACCCTTATAGTGAAGAATTTCTTCCTAATATCTAATCTAAATCTATTCTACTTTAGTTTAAAACCGTTACCCCTTGTCCTATCATTACATGCCCTTGTAAAAAGTCCCTCTCCAGCTTTCTCATAGGCCCCCTTTAGGTACTGGAAGGCCACTATAAGGTCTCCCTGGAGCCTTCTCTTCTTTAGGCTGAACGGCCCCAAATCTCTCAGCCTGTTATCACAGGAAAGGTGCTCCAGCCCTCAGATGTCTGTATATATATACATATTTTGTGATTCACAAAGAATAAATCTAAAGAAATGGCTTTATAGTTAAATAAATAAATAAATAAATTCTGCCAGGGCAGGTTCAGCTCATCGAACGGTGTAGATCACAGTGTAATTCTTACCCCAACTGGTTCTATAGCATCTCAGAGCTCCAGAGATAAGTAATAAGTCAAGCTTAGAGAACTCTTGCCTCCATCCCAAATGTAAGCCTTTTAACCTGTTTTATTTGCTTTTTTTTATTCTCACACAAGAAAAACAAACACAAAATTCTTGGGCACTTGTATGTCCCTATAGTGCCCATAGTATTTAATGTGTTTTCCTCAAAATCTCCCCATGTTTTAGAAAGTACGGTTTTGTTATAACTGAGAAACTGAAGTGCAGAAAAGTTAGAAGACTCTTCTCATGGCCTGAGAAAGTCAATAAGAGGTGAAGAATTCAGGCCATGCCTTCAGCTGGGACCTCCTCACTTCCTTCCAATCTTACTTTTAAGGAAAATGGGTCACAGCGACTTTCGCATGTCTGACCTGGGAATAATGCAGTGTCCTTATGGATATACCTGGAATTAATACAACCCAGCTGACTACACTGAAACAGTCTCAAGACTGTTCACCTCACTTATCAACTGTTCACCATGATCTGTGAGGATGGGAAGAAGCAGCTGGGTGATGTTACAGACTTTAGCAAAAGGCTCAGAAGGACATCTATTCCCTTAGTGATAGCACCAGGATCTGAGAATACTTCCAATTCTTTGGACGCTGCTTCAGCCTCTGAACTAACTTTCTCCCTATAAAATACAAATGTGCACCATGCATGACTTAACACGTGGGTGCTTGGCAGCTAGGCAGACACCTTGTAATGGGACCAATCTAGTCCCCAAAACATCCATTTGAGCCTAATCAACATGAAAGTGCCATTCACTCCAGCACATGCCCTAAGTACATGGAAGTCATGAGAAACAATGTCCTGTATCACATGGGTGCAAATAGTTGGAAAATATCTCAAAAGATATCAAGTAGATAATTGAACATCATGAGTGCATCACTGCATAACCTCCTTGAAAGAACAGCAAAGGGTGAAAACTGCTGATGGCAATTTCCACAGCAGTGCAATTTAGCTCAGAGGCAGAGAGTGGTGAAGGAGAGAATATATATGTCAGCGTGGGAGAGGGTGGATTTGTACAAGAAGGAGTGCATTAGAGTATGTGTGAGTGTGGAGGAGGGTTAGAAGTGAGCTTCTCAGAATCAGGGCAAATTCTGCATTGATGGTAGACCTTGCAGGGAAACTGTGTGTGCACATTTGCATGCATATACACACATGTTTGGGCTAGGTCTCTTGGGGTCTCAGGGTCCTTGGTGTTTTTTGAGACCCTTCTCTTAAATATATTTCCAGATCTTATAAGTGTAGGGGAAAAAACTTGAAGGCGGAATTGAAGACCAGCTGAAGAGTAAAAACCCAAAAGATGTAGTAGGATTTTAAGCAAGATGTAGCAAGATTTTTTTTTTTTTTTTTTTTTCTGAGAGTGGAAAGATGGAGAGGTGTAGATGGCAAGGGGACTCTGTTGCTATAATTGCCTGCTTGAAGGAGGCTGTTGCATAGCCAATATTTTCAAAAGAGGAAATATAAGGTGGGTGGGCGTTCCAGCTCCATCACTGGGCAGAAGAAGATATATAGAGGGTCCTGTGTCACTGAAAATAAGGAGTAGGAGTTAAATTGGCACAGAAGCTTCCTCCCTCCCTCTTTCAACATGCCAGAGCATTCAGGTGGGCAAAAATAAGATTCTGTCTTCTATAACTCAGGGTCATTGGATGTACACAGGAGCACAGTACTTCTAAGAAATCAAAGGTTCAACCAGAGAGAAATTATGTCCTACAGCAATTTATTAGAAAATATATCTTTATTGAGATGTGCAGTGAAGTAAATCCGAGCTCTTTATGCACACTACATCTCTCTTCAAAATATATGCCTGGCAAAAACTGTCAGATGTTTAGGCTCTGGTTCCTGCACATTTCTGGTTTCCCTGGTAATCCACTGTAGCAGTATTCCAGCTTTGAGACTCCTAAACACAAATTTTTGGGCTCATTTCCAGTCACTTATCTTTCCAGTGGGAACAGTCTATTTCTTACCTCTCCCACTTAGGCGCAGCAATTTATACTTCTGATTCATGCTGGGGACAACTGAGGGGAAGCTTTTATAGTGGTAATACCAATTGTCCCCTATCCCACAATAACTTTAAAGTGCTTAGCAAAAACCTTGGGAGGTTGTATGGAATGTATGACAGGAAAATAAAGTGTTCATGTAAGTGTCAGAATTGCCCTTTACATTTCCCTTTACCCCCAAAATCATGGTTACAAAAACAAGGTTTCTTCTAATCAAGAAAACACTTCACAAGGCAAAGATTTTACCTTTACAGATGTTTTCTTTATTCCCATTTCTAAGAGCATCTTACAGTGAGGCAAATATATTCTGTGGTCATTGATCGTAACATGTCATTGATCTCTTGGTCAGTAACTAAAAGATGTTATGCTGAGCACATTAACCTGTGGATGAATCTAACTGTACATTAAGTTGTCTGTACTTCCTTTTCCCTTGCAATGATTTAGTGCAGCATTGGCTAAGGAAGAACAACATTTATTTGTGGAGTTTGTGTGGGATATCTTATTCCCTAGTTTTTCCATGGTAAGAAAATCCTAGCACCAGCAGTCCCTACAGCCATGGATCACATAAAGGATTCAGCAAGCCCATTAGTCCCTGATTTTGTCCTTTTATATTACTTCTATAAGGGAAATGAAATACAATTCTGATATTTGGGCTGGCTGCATGCTGACTTTACAGGGCACTGCCAAATTACTGGACGTGAATGTTTCTCTCAAGATGCTGTTTTCTCTGAGGGTCTTCTCCAGGAGTGAAAAACATATGGGAATGATTGTTCACATGGAACCAGATTTCTGGAAGCTTTACAGCTTTACTATGTGCAGGAGGCAAGATGATAAACTGAGGGGTTCAACCTTCAATAATTACTTGCAAAATAAAGACTACATGGATTGTGTTTTATCACGTGATTTTGGTATTTGTGATAGATTTCCACCTGCTCAAGTTTTGATTGCCAATTCACTTTATGTAGAAAAAATACAGAACAAGGATCAACATTGTGTAACTAAGGTAAACACCTCTTGATCTCCCAAAGACAGCTTAAGTGCTTCCCACTGTTGAAATGTCCTGACTCTGGACTATCACAAACTCTACATATGAAGTTTTAAATTGGTTCAAAGCATTAGGCCACAAGCTGCCTGCATCTCTTTGGAATAATTTAACGGTAATGAAGTTAAAGATAGCACTCAAAATAACCCCTTTAAGATACCAAGTCATTAACACACACTTGCATAAATTCAACTTCCAAATGAACAAGATACAAGATTTCTAAAAGTTTTTTTTGTGTTAGAGCCCAAATACATTCGTGCACAACTCACAGTGATACTGTTTAAGATACAGAAGTGATTGAAAAATCATCAACGCTCATTGGCCAAAAGCTACAAGAACCTCAGAGCACTTTTTGACTATGGATTAAGATTAGTATTTTTATAACCTGTAGAATTAAATGGGAATGCTGGGTCTTGAGTTCTACCTTGGGTCTGGAAGGCAGATATGGTCCACGTTAGCCTGAGCTAAATCCCATACAAATAAGATTGTAGGTGTCTGCAGTGAGGATGAATAAGATGAAATCTGGGGAGATACTCAGCTGACTAGATACAGGAGTGCATACCTCTCCCTAAAGCAGGCATCTATATCTGGCTAGCTGAAAAGCCCTGCAGACTACCTTGGCTTAGGCTATTGACTCTCTTTTCTACTGGCTGTAGTGGCTTCTCTACTAAGGGCAATGGGGAAAAATACCAAACTCTCTGAAGATCTGGCCCTTGTATTTGCATATGTTGAATCCTTGTTTTACAATTGATTGCATATTGGTATTTTGAGACAGGAAACACTCAGGCAATTGGGTGCTTGTGGACTAGTTCAAACAAATGTACTGGTAACAGTTAGCTTGTAATCAACCTACTTAGGAGGCAGTAACTTGGCAGTGGAGTTGGTGCAACCAGCTCTGAAACAATTTTTTATAATGATCCACCATGTCTAGTTACATCCAGACTTGTCATTATAATCACAGTCATTGATCAGACTATCATTTGCTGGGATGACACCACTGATGTTGAGTGGAAGGCCTCCTTATCCTCACAGGGATGGGTCATCTCTGGTGCACATGTGCTTATGGGAAAAGCGTAACAACCTTTCGCCATGATGACTGGGTGGAACAGAAGCTGCTGCTCTCTGGAAGTCACTGAAACCTCTCTGTAGCTGATGTGCTTGTGGCAAAATTCACTTCCAGGCCATGTCTCTTAATCTAATAATCTTCAGCCTACCTAATGAAGGTATGATTACTTCTTCCAGCAGCACATCACCAGCAAGCTTCTCTTCAATGGATGGAACACTATCTTAGAGGCATGGATGTCTGTGTAGATCCTTCTCTGTGTGTGTACACTCTTCTCTGGGAGGACACAGGAGTAGAAAGCTTCAACAACTGGATTAAAAAAAAAGGCCTTGCTAGATCTAAGTTTGAGTTCAGATTTGTTTAGTAAATGCTGTTATTCTCTCAGAGGTCCTTTGTATTTCTTGACCTCCACCTGGCAAAACAACCAACTGCTGGCTGGGATTGTATTTTCATTTGTAAGTTTGTTTATTTTTTGTATGTTCAAGATAATCCTTGTGTATCTGTGTCATTTTGTCATGGAGCATAAAAGCTACCTCTGCCCCTTCCACAGCAGTGCAGGCCTCAGCCTGCTGGTGTAACTTAACAGCTTTCTCTGCTTATATTACAGCAATCCTCTCTTTCTGTCAATACTTGGGACAGGTCAATCACTTTGAAAAAAAAAGTTTTAGATTAAATCTAAGGAATGGGAGGAAGTTTACATGGTTTGAGCTAGCACAGCACTATATAGGGTCATTAAAGGACTATTTTTAGAAACTATTTTCTTTTAAGATGCATTTACGATATATATCTATATAGCTTTTCCCCCTAAGTGTCTGGGATTGGAAGCAGTATGAAAAGTCATTTCATGTTTAAAATACCATCACATTCTCCTGGCTGGTGATAAATATGGAATTTGACGCAGGGGAAATACTCCTGTGCTAATCTGATCAGCTTTTTTGTTTGTTTGCTTTTTAGTTTGTCCCTTCAGAAAAATTTTTGTAACCCCTTGGACATAATTTTTTCTTTTCCTCCTCAGAGATTCTGAGATGATATTGAGTTACTTGGGAAATTAGATTTGTCAGCTTTCTTTCTGGTTGCTGTCTACATTAATTTTATAATTAAAACTCAAAGATGTGTGTCTAATATGTATGAAACTACAAAAAGCACAAAGAGAAAGTATGCTTAAGCCCATAAAAAACAAGCAGTTTGACATGTGTCAATGTTACGTTTCAGTGCAAGAATGGAAATATTTTTTTTTTGGCACAGAGCTCAGAAAACATGTAGGTAAACCAAGCAAAAACTCATGTATCTGAAAATTAGTCTGTGAAGTGTTTGTAGTCACAGTCAGTTTTTGCTAAAACATTCAAATACAAATTAATGGATTGCTGATCTGGTATGCACTACTGTTTTTGCTCATTATACATCTATTACGTATGCTGCATTTTGTATTTTAAGCAGGGATACAGAAGGAGAAAAAAGTTTAATTTTTAATTGCTTGTTCCTTACTTCTTTGTAAATTGGATGGGTTGCCATTTACATGTGAATTTACCCTATGTGTGAGATTGTCATGTTATATTACATGGATTGACAGATATTTTTCCCTTTGCAAGGGGTAACTCCTCTCCTATCCACTCTTTCAACTGCATTTCCACTGGTTCTGATCATTCAATAAATTTAAACCAAGGGGAAATACATGTTTTCCTTTCCTCTCCTCTATTCTGTAATTATTATTCACTACATATATAAGAGCAAGCTATTTACTTTGTCTGCAGCACCATGACATTTGTGTGACTTCCCTCTTCTGGAAGTGTCGCGAATAAATGACTGCCTACGTGTGTTGGCTGCGGCAGCGTTCTCTGCTGACAGATACCTTCAGTGAACATTGTTGGTTTTGGGGTGAAGCAACAGCAAGGTGGTTCTCTGCAGATTTAGGAGCACCTGGACAATAGCAATTGCGGCCCCAACCACTGAAAACTCCGCTTAAAGTGGCAACATTTATCAGCTGTTCCCTTGTTTCGCTAAAATTGGAAGGCTTGGGGAGGCTGATGAGTAGTGGTCTAGCATTTCCAGTGAGCCACAACTGAAGATGATTCCACAAATGCAGCACCTGCTTAGTGGGGTGGCAGTGCAGGATCCGGGACTGGACTGAGCACAAGATCTGTCTGCTCAAGGACCTAAACTGGGATGGGATAAAGTCACTGCCACAGACACATTCCTGCCCTCTGTGTTTTGAATAAAATCATCTCTATGGATATTGTAACCCTTAATTTTCTTGCAGCTACCTGTGACGCAGCTGCCAAGTGCTCTTTCTCTGAGTTGCTCCCCCTCAGCTAACTGCACCATCACACACTTTGTAATGATGCATGAAAAGCAGTGTCCTGAGTGAAAGATGGGAGCTATTCCCCCTCTTCCAGATTGGTTGGACTGTGAAGGGAAGGTCCAGTCCTGCTTACACAGGATCTGCTGAATGGAGGCTGGATTCTGCCCCTACCTGCCTGAATGCCAGACTGAGGCTTTGTAGCTACTTCCCTTGACCAGCCATATGGCAGGAGCCTTGAGTTCCACCTTGCTGTCTTGAATTTAGATGCTGTGGTAGTGTCAGTGCCTGAAGTTAGGTACTGGTAATCTGTGGTCTTAGTAAGGCAGAATAGTTCAGGTTTCTGGTTTCTCATATTTGAACTAAAACTTAAATAGCTAGTAGCTTTTTGTATGTTAGGACAAAATGACTGAAAAGGCAGCCTTTCGTCTTTCAAGACTAATTCATATTACATATTTATTTAAATCTTTATGGGTTGTCAGTTGCAATTGCTCATTCCTTACTTTGTAAATTGTATGGGTTGCCATTTACATGTAAATTTTCCCTACATATGAGACTGTCATTATACATATTATATTACATGGATTGATAGACATTTTTCCTTCACAATTCCCCTCTACCCATATGAATTTCAATAAAATAAAGAGAAATTATGTAATGAACAAATTGATAGGTGTGATGTGATGAGATAAGAAGCTATAGTCTATGTGAATGGTCTTGAGACATACCCACAGCAACCTGTAGAGAAGATAGGAGGGGATAAAGGTCTGGATTAAGAAGATCTGAAGAGAGGCCCCTTTAGAAGCACAGGAAGAACATCCTACCCATCCATGTGCTATACTTTGAGGTCCGGATTAAATCTGGATAAAACCTTACACAAAGTAATGGAAAAGGGGTACTGCGATATCTTGCTTATCCAGGAGTTCAGCAGCTAAAATGCTCATCTGGACAAATAAAATCAGGCTCCATTCTCTGGGCTAAAATATGAAGTGGAGAGTGCCTCCAGTCACAGGATATTCCGTGAACTTAGTCTAGTGGCTAAAATCTTTCATATCTTTAGCTCTCTCTCTGTCCCCATTCCAGTTAAAATCCTGGTATTGGCGGTTTAGACTTCAAAAGTGAATTCTTGGTAGGAAATGTGCACCATCTGGCTGGGTTTAGGAGTGGTGCTGAATAGTGTTAATATCAGTCTCAGTCACGGATTCTCTTGTTCTCCCGTATTTTTTTGGTGACAGCTCTCAGATGCTCAGTGGTTCAGAAAGCTAGGGAGCTATGACCTAGCCCAAGTCTGTGTGTTGTCGTGTAATACATCTGTGATTAACAAGAACTTTTTAGTAGTAAGTTATACTTCTATGACATGGCACAAAGTCATAATTTCATGACATCTGTAATGGGAAAAAAGGCCCTGGTACTCATGTATAGCCTTAAACTTGTCAATCTTCTGCTTAGCTGCAAAACTGAGACTTCACATATCAAGAGTTATTTTCTTTGTTGCTCAGCTCTTGATGTGTGTTGTTTAGCTGGGCTCTTGTGGGATTTTGCGTAGCTTTTTTTGCCAGCCCAAACATTCTCATTCAGTTTGTTCCACAATGCATCAAATAAAGAGAGTTAATGAAAACCTTATTTTAGATTAGTTACACAGAAGAACAGTAGCATTGATCTTGGGATTGCCCGCAAGGGACCTTTTTGTAACCTTCACAAAGCTTTGAATTACTCACGACTTAAACTCTGGAACAGCTTTTGCTTTCCTGTGAGCATTGCTGCATGCTTGGATTGGGGAACTTGGGACAGGTATGAGTCAAACAGGTCTGGACCATCAGCTGAAACCCTATTTCTGGAAACCTTTTTGCTGCTCCATTGCCTTTGGAAATCAGCAATTGAAGTTATTTCAAGGCTTTTAGTGAATTTAGGAAAAAGGTGAAAAGGTGTCCAGGTTCTCTTTTTTAGTTAAGATCTACCCACTCTTGCTGCAGATAATTCAGAATCTTCTGTTGACACGACACCTTCTTGGCTGACTGGAACAATGCTTGAATTATTTCAAAGTAAACTTTTCAGAAGAAGAAACCATGGAGGAAGAAGTCCAGAAGAAGACACCCAGTGGTACCATATTACTTAACCTGGGAGCAGTAAGTGGAGGGTACTGAGCTGTAGAGAGGCTGTACAAACACAGCTATCATGTCTTCTGAGGCCAGTCTAGCCTGTTCACTGTTAGCATGGTTATCTCTGCACAGTACTGTGTGGCAGTGAGATCACTAGTTAGCCTTTGACTAGAGCTCTTTGACCAGATCCACCCTGTTTACCCTCCACTGTCTTTCTTATGGCTGTGTATGACAGAACATGTATTCTTATCACTCTTGAAAGACAAACAGAAAGTTGAAGCCTGAATCTTGAACATGTGTAAATTCCTTGCTGATTGCGTGACCAATATACACCAGTGAACTTCTGAGCATCAGCCTGCACTTTATTGCTGTAAGAAAAAAGCTCTGCACTGCAGAGAAGCAACTGTTTTGTGTTGCGTGAACCATCACCCAATCCATTTCACCTGTATACACAGCTCCACGTTTTTCTTTGGATGTTTGAACTGCATGGACCAGAAAAAATCAAAGAAAGGCTGTAAATCCCATCTTATTCCTGCTCTTGACTGTAAACCTTTGAAACAACAGGGATTTCAGCCTCCACTCTGAAATCCCTTCAGAGGAAGAATAGTGAAGTGTTCATAAATGCTAATACTTTTTATTTCATTGCTGCTCCAGTTCCCCATACTAACATCTGTTTTAAGAGCATCTCACAGCTACAAACTAAAGAGTTTGCTTTAGACTTAAAAATTATCTCAAAACACTGTAGGTGAAGAAAATGTGAGATCTTTTTCCTTCTTTCTAATAAGATGAACCATTTTGCAAGCTATGCAATTCCAAACTTTCTATGCTTATTTTGAGAGTTAAGGGGGAAGAATGGGGTCACCAGGGCATGCTTCTTCATTTGTACCTCAAAGAAGGCTGCCTTCCCCTCCTCAGTCATTGGATAACTTTGTACATGGACAGTAGGAAATCCGTTTTATAGATCAGAGGTTCCAATCCAGCCCTGAAACTAAACTTTTAATGAGCAAAAGTTCTGTGGCCTCAAATCAGGGTCAAATGTGCATTCTGCAGATGTCTCCTTCATCTCTGCTGGGACAATATTAGACACTTTTCCTGTCCTGCCCTGTGGACAAACAGAAAGACTGTATCCAGACCTGCCAATCAAGAACTTCTCAGGGTAGGAAATTAATTTCAGAAATCTTCTGCTGTTGAGCCACCATCTGGCTTGCTTCTCTGTTAATATGTTTCATTGTGCAAAACAGGCTTCTACTATCCGCCCATAAAGCAGTTCCTGCCTGGCAATCCTTTATTAACTCAATTAGCTTTGGATGGTGGCATGACGTTACCCATGGTGGTCCATCTTCCAAAGACAAAAGTGTAGGTTCTGCTCTGATGAGATTTTAGCTTTGTCGTCTCCATCTAACCAAGTGACAAATCTCAGTGAGGGTGACAGTCGGTCAGAGTGGAGGGGTATAGGGCAGAAATGACATTCTGAAATCAGTTCTGACTGCCTGGCAAATGTTTGCTTTCCATGAGCAATGCATGTCCTCACTAGTCTTCAAGGACAAGAAAAGTTTTCTGCTAACAACACCATGCTTTATCAACCAGTGAACTGTAGAGCTGGAGCTGCAGGTTTTTCTTGCATGAGGGATCCTCTGCCACTGGAAGTTTTTATGATTTGGGTAGCTTATTTCTGGGATAGAGCTGGCTGCAGAGTGATTTTGGAAGGTTCCTCTCTAGAGAGACTCAGACACAACACCCACCTGAGCTGACTCCATGGGCAGAACCAACTAAGCAAACTCAGAAACCCTCATTCATTCAATGCCATCATACTATACAACGATTTGTACTATCAAATCTTATCTGTTTTTCTTTCCTGCTCCCCCTTCTAGTTTATGAGAGGCTCCTGGGATGTTCTGGGATTATTTATTTATTTATTTATTATATATATATATTTTTTGATGGAATGCGAGGCTCTAACAAATTCCCTCCTGTCTCTATTTTTAATCCTGTTTTATGATGTTCTGCTGTTCCATTCCCATTTGTCTCACAAGCATACCATGTCTCCCCCTTGTGAAATGCAAGTCAGTTTTTAATGTCAGCAACCAGATCTGCAAAGTGTGCAAGTTTTCCAGCCTCCTCCCCAGATAAGAACAGACTGATCAGCTATATTCAGTAAGGAGCAGTGATGAAAATAAAAATGCACCAGAGGGTTAATTTATAAATATAGCACCTCTCATATGGGAATTGTTTTCTGGGGGGAAGGTTTTAAAAAAGAGAAAACTTACCTAGATAAGTGTATAATGCTACTATACAGAGCTATTTCAGAGTAACTACTTGAGAATGAATCCCTTTCTGGTCTTATAGACCTGGAGTAATTGTAGTCCTTTAAATTCATAGCCTACCTTCTTCCAAATTAACTGGTCTTTGCAGACAAGCCCTTGGCTAACTTATTCTAAAACTCTGAAATAGACAAACCCATGTAGATGCCAATGCCCAAGGGCCTAACTCAGCCAGCTTTTCACATTAAAGGCATTATGCCTTGTCTGCTTCAGACTTTTAAAATGTATCAGCTAATATGTGCTAATGACACGCATTTAAACCCTAGTCTAGACAAAGCCTGTGTGGTTGCCCTCTGAATGCTTGATGCGATCAGCTAACATCCTGACAGCAGATCTGATTAGCCCATTTTAATCACGTAAGGCTATAAACATCATGGAATTATCCGGCCTTTCCTCTTGGTAAAGAACAAATCCTGAAGGCTGTGCATGGGAGCTAAGCCCCAAAATGTCCTCATGTGGTGGGACCTTTGCCCTTGTGCAAACAAGCCTATCAGCAGGGATTGAAAAGCCAGGCGTGGCATACAGAAACACACTGATGCAGGGGAATCTGTTACACTAGGAGGATGAATAAGATGACCTAACGGTGATTTACTTGTACTACTGCTTTGACATTTGTGATTAGCTAACAGTCTGATCGGAACAGGAGGTGGAGAGGTGAGCAGAAGCAGAGACATGACTTCATGTCTATGTACAGCATTGATCAGACTAATACACCTAACTGCTTTCCTGGGCACATTTTAAAACAGGTGTTGAAAAATTGGAAAGGATATTAAAAAAAAAAAAAAAGAAAGGACACAATGATTTGCAGAAGGGAAGAGAAATACTTTATAGCAAAACACTTAAAAGATCTATCTGTTTAGTTTATGAGAAAGAATACTGAGAAGTAAGTAGACTAGAATATATAAATATCTTCACAGGGAAAAAATACGCAGTACTAAAGAATTATTAAATCTTGCAGAGAAAAGTAAAACTGGCTAGATGAAGCCAGAAAAAATCAAGTTAGGAAGTAGGGACAGAATTTTGAAAATGCTGATCTCTTCTAACAAACTACCAAGCAAAAAAGTATCTTTCCCATCACTTGATAACTTTGATTACAGCTGGATGTTTATATGAGGGACGCGTTTTAATACACTGTATGCTTTTGGAATCACTACAGAATTAACTGTAACGTGTCTATGATACAAGCAGTCCAAGTGGATGATTTCTTTTAGGCTTCAATATAGTGTCTTTAGAGGCACATAAATTGGCAAGAAGTACTTACCAGCCATAAGTTTGAACAATTGATTATAATATTGCAATGGTAGAGTTGCAGGAGTGCTCTCTATTAGGTTTAAAGGAATATGTATTTTTTTCCTCTTGCGCCCTGTTGAGAGGGAGTATGACATTGGGGCCAGCCCATTACGTCTGAAAAGACACAATGTTTATTACCCTGTGTGAGTCAGAACTCTTAATCAAAGGTATTCCTGAGCATAGCCATTTGATTTTGTTTACAAATGATGATTTCCACGTATTCAATGTAATGAGTGCAGACGATCTGCACCTTGTAAACATAATTTCCTGATTTGGCTGCTTTTTCAGTTGACTTACTTGTTTTAGAAACACTCAATTTTAATTCATTAAGTAAGTCCTAGCAGTCACGTTGACTGTGCTCTTGGAGAGTCTGGGAGAAGGAACAGCTTCCTGCAGGTCTTGTCCTGCCAATAAATACAGGAAGATGGAAGATTCAGGGTGATGGGCAGAATAAGATGCAAAGTGATCATCAGTCCTATATCAGACCTGACTACTACTGGAGGCACACAAAGAATGTATCTCCCAAACCAACCAATTCCTTTCCCCCTTCCTCTACCCAAACCTCCCTCTCCTCAAATCAACTCACATCAGAGAAGAACATTTTTGTCACCTGATGTCTACTGTCAAAACCATTCTGATTTTAAATAAAACAATGCTTGCAAGACCAGAATTTTGATTTGAACAAACCACCCAGAATGCTTTCAAGATGAATTTCTTGACTCTAGAATCCATACTCTTTTCTGTACATGATGTGCAACAAAATGTAGTTACACATTACTTGATACAGGATTTTCTCTAAATCTCAATATTGCTGTTCCTTAAGTGAATGTGATGGTCCAGCAGTTGTGAACATGCAAGTTTTGCCTGAAACATACACACTTCAACAAAAAATTAGGCTTCACTGTGTGCAATAGCACAAGGTGATATTAGAAATTTTCTTTTTAGTAATGGGGATAATGCAGTCTTTATCAAACAGTGTATCTCTTGTGTGAATAAAATACAGCTTATCAGAGAGGGTGCACACATCTCCCTTAAATTTGCAGGGTGAAATGCACATTAGTCCAGGAGGTTTTGCACAGTGTCTCTCTTAATCCTTCAAGTGGGAAGCAGATAGTTCAGCAAGAGGCTGTCCCTGTAAACTGATGAAAGTCAACTCTGCTACCACTCCAAGACAATTCAAAGCCAAGGATGAGCTAAAAAGCTCTCACAGAAGAATTGGAGTTCAGGCCAACTGAGCTCACAGCTCTCTGCAAAATACCTTAGGCATGTTTGCTCAATAGGAAACCAAATCTCCTGCCTCACTAGTCCCTATTTGAGAAGAGGGGACACTGCTACAACCTTCTGCCATAACTTGCAGTTTCATGCCAGGTCATTGCATGGTCTTGCCTGTTGGTTTAGCCTGGTGTGGTGTCTTTGGCCTCTCCTTTCCTTATTTTCCTTCCAACTACCACTGTGAGGCTCCGACTAGCTGTAAATGGTATTGAGTCTTTGCCAAATGTGTGGCCTCCTTCAACCTGACTCGACTGGAGAAACCTGCTTTGCTCTTGCACTGCCTCGTTTAATTGGGTATTACTTAGCCACTTCAACATCTTCCTCTTTCTGGTGGAGAGTACACTGACTTCCATGGCAGCTGACCAAGCCTCTGTTCTAGTCATCAAGATAAAGTGACATAGAGACTGCCTAGTCTTCTGCCATACTGACTTCTTCTTTTATTATAGGTAAATGGCAGCACTTCATACCATTTTCACAGAATCACAGAATGGTTGAGGTTGGAAGGGACCTCTAGAGGTCATCTGGGCCAACCCCCCCTGCCAAGTAGGGACATCCAGAGCAGGTTGCCCAGGACCACGTCCAGGTGGGTTGTGAAGATCTCCAAAGAGGGAGACTCTACAACCTCTCCAGGCAGCCTGTGCCGGTGCTCCGTCACCCTCACAGTAAAGAATCACAGAATCACAGAATCACAGAATTGTTCAGGTTGGAAGAGACCTCCAAGATCACCTAGTCCAACCTCTGACCTAACTCTAACAAGGCCCACACTAAACCATATCTCTAAGCTCAGCATCTAAACGTCTTTTAAAGACCTCCAGGGATGGTGACTCAACCACCTCCCTGGGCAGCCCATTCCAATGCCTAGAAGTGCTGCCTGGTGTTCAGACGGAATCTCCTGTGTTCCAGTTTGTGCCCACTGCCTCTTGTCCTGTCACTGGGCACCACTGGAAAGAGCCTGGCTCTGTCTTCATTGTATCCACCCTTGAGGTGTGCATAGGATAGGATTCCTCCTAAGCCTTCTCTTCTTTTGTAAAAATTTCTCAATTTTCACAAGTTGTTTTGCTGCAATGCCCCATAGCGCTAAGAAGAGCACTGTCACCATAGCCACAGCCCAGGGATTTAGAGCCATTATCCAGTGATACATTTCATACAGAGTGCAACTTTCTGGGCTATGATGGCATCAGATTGACTGACACAAATGCTCAGATTACCAGGCCAAAGGGTGCATCGCTAGAATTTAACACTAGCTTCCAGAACATCACCGTCTTCTACATATATCAGTAACATATGTGCAAGAGATGTCCTTCAAAGGTGGCTTCCTTGATATTCATCCCATCATATTGTTTTCAGGACTCCCAAGCAGAACCCCTAAGAGTCATCACCAGAATACTTCAGCAGCTAAGCAATGGAGCTGAGCATTTTCATCCAGTTTCTCCCAAAGCCACCGAGCACATCACTTTAAAGCCAATTTTGGGGCCCAACTCGATCTTGATGAGCGACCCATGAGTTTCAAGGTCTCAGCTGATACATTACAATATTGCAGGATGCCTGCATACTATTTAGACTTAAAGTTTAGATCTTTTATGATGATATCTAAAGGCCAGTCAAGGAGGTTCCCTTTTAGCTGGTACTACACAAGGACTAAAAATCCACCCTCTTAAAGCACTTACAGTTTTGGAAAAACAGAAAAAAAAAAAAAAAAAAAAAAGGAAAGAGAAAGGAAGAGAAAGCATAAGGGTTACAAGGGTTACAAGGGTCCTGTCAGTTTTAAAATATTTTGTGGCAATCTGGAATGGGAGTTGTTTTGTGCAAGAGGAGATGAGCTAAAGGAAAAAAAAGAGGACATAAGAAAAGGGAGGAGGACATAATATAATGAATAAATATGGCATGAAAAAAGGTGAAGTGAAAGTTTTCTTACATCTCTTCTCCCCAGTCTGTGCCATCTATACACATTTATGTTACAGTACTTAAATAAGAGCTGTCAGACCTAACACATTTTTGCTTGAATTATTCATAAATCTGTATGATCACAAGAGAAGAAAGAGTAGCTATTTGGATTAAACTAGTTAATTTTCATTAACATAACTGGCATATAATTACTAGTTTCACCCAAGTAACTTACCTTAATACAACTCCTGCAGCAACCATAATAGAGGTGTATATTTTTAAAACATTTTTGGTGTGCACTGGCTGAAAGCGTAATTTTCTCCAATAATAGACCTGCTAAGCCTCTCTCTTTTTCCCTTCTGTACACAACTAACATTTCATATAATATTTCTATATTCCAGGTAGATGCCAGAAGAGAAATAGGTCCTAAAGCAGTAATCACTAACAGCCATCTAAGAGAGTTCCTTCATGACTAATTGCATTTGACACTAATTGCTGTTTATTGAAGAACCTGAGTGAAACATCACTCTGACATGTGTCTGGATACTCTCTGCATCTGTTGCAATTTGCCATATTTCCTGCTGTTCGTGCCCCACTTTATAGGGCTGGCTCTCTTGTGGCCGGCTCCTCTGCCTACATAGAGGTGTGATTTGGAGGGGGCTGCTGTTTCTTGTTTAGCATGGTGCTAAATGCTGTACTGATGCAGTTCTTCAAAGTAGGGCTCTGGGAGGAGCCATTCCTTCCATACTCGCCTGGCTTGGTTTATACACACACTTCAGCTTTCAGTGGCTGTTACAGGCGTGCTGGAGTACTGTGTATTTGACAGTAAATCCTAAATAATGATTCAGGTCAATGTCTCTACTTAAGGAACACCACCAGAAATTATTCCATTCCTTGTCTGGCCAAAGGCCAGAAGCATTAGCTGGGAGTTAGAAGGAACAACTAATTGGATGCATTGCGACTACCCAACACCACACTGTAAATGAGGTTCGTGTTTAACCTGGCTGCCCTTCTGAAAAACAAATGAAATCTGTTCAGTTAAACTAAACTCCATGCTGGTGTTTCTTCTATCAATAACTTTAATTTTAATTGTAGCTAATCTTGCAAGCTCTTTTGATTCCCAATTAATTTAACCAAGTTATCTACAATTAATAGTTTAGGACAAAGACAAATGCCAGCAAACTCTTGCTGGGCTGATAAGAATTCAATAACATCAGAAGAAAAACTTGTACAAACAATAAGGTAGAAGTCATATTTATTGATAAAAATTAATATATCTGCTATAAAATTTGTAACAGTAATGCAACTGAATATTTATTTTGATGCATAAACCTGAATGTTACATACCAAATACAATACAGTAACACTGGTTTCCTCCTTATTTACATGTTTATGAAAATTGATATGCAATCCATGTTAAAAGAACTTGTAATGGAGAATAGTTACATTAGAAAAATAATATTCTTGATAAAGCATTCTCGAGGACTCCAATCACATTTTCAGGCCTCTTTCAATAAGGCAAAAATCCCTGGTACAGCATATAACTTAATTTACAAAATACAATAACTTCAGACACATCTTCAAGTTTTCTTTTGGTATGCTTTTCCTCACTGTAAAATTACTTAGTTTTCTTACTAAACAGAAAGAACTTTCAATAACGAAACTTAATGAATTCTACTACATATTACATATACATCACTGTGGCTTAGCGACCACAACCGGGCAATCTTTCTCTTTAACTGTTTGCTCAATGAGCTTTTCTTAGATGTAGGACATGTAGTATTTTGAAATCATTATGACTGTGGTATCTTTCTTCAGTTTTCATAGGAAACAGATCTGTCACATTTTGAAAGTTTTTTTTTTTTTTTTGATTTTATTTTATTTTAGGAACTGGTGCACAACTACATTTCCACTCACAAGAGAACGTCACAAATGTAACTAAAATTAGGCTTGGATAACTTTGAAAACATACTACTATGTGCCAAAACCCAAATTTCTTACTTTAATACTTTATAACCCTGCCATGCTCTAGGAATTCTTCTTCTGCATAGCTTCATTACTAGTCACAGTCAGATAGTTTTAATTCCTTCAAAGGCACAAAACTTCCACCTCTTTTCCAGTGTTGCTCCTACACCAGTGAATTCTTGTTTAAACATGCGTGGCAGTCTCATTAAAAGCATTTCTATCTCATTTGCAGAGATCTGAGAAAGACAGAAAGGTAAAATTAAAGTGAGAAAACTGTCCTGTAGACTGGAAAGAGGAAATAAGATAAAAAAAAAAAAAAAATCCAGGGCAGGTGAAAACAAAGACAACCATCATTATTATTTTTAACCTTAGTCTGACATGAATTTCCAGACTCCAAGGCAAACGTAGATTTCTTGCAAGAATGATTCTGCTTTTTTAAGTGGAGTCCCGTTGCAAAAGAATGACAAGCTCTGTTGGGGCTGCAACCATATAGTGTTGTACAAAGTCCATCTAAGAATGACACTTGCAGTACAGTTACGAGGAGAAGAAAGCCAACGGGACCTTATTCTTCCTTCTCATCCCCTGAGCTCTTGAATCCTTCACCACTCAGCTCCATCAGTTTTTCTCTTGCAAAAAAACTAACACAGAGGTGTCATTTTTAATCTGCTCACTTTTGTTACCTAGGGCTGACTATCCCTGGAGCCGTCTTCCCCCAGTCTGGCCCAGTTCAGCAGTTCCAGATAAATGAGCAGTGAAGTTCCTGACTCAGCATGGCTCAGGATGTTTCTGTGGTCTTGAAACCTTAATAACTGGTCACAGTCCTAATGGGAAAGATGCTCTAACTGCAGAAAACACTTTCACAAAGGCAACATTTCTGGTATAATCAGTAGAGAAGTCAAGAAATGAATGGTCATGGAAAATGAACCATTCTATCTTGTAGCTACTTCTTTGAAAGTGATGGTCATGCAAGGGACAGTAAAGAAATGTATTGGTTCTGCCTGTCATCCACAGGTATCTCCATGATTTAATAGACTTCTCTGGCAATGATGATATTTCTGCTTATTCATATTAGTAGGACACTTCCATGATGGAAAGTTTTATTTTCAAAGCAGTGTATAAGCATAGCATACACTAATTATACCTCATTACACCCAGAGGAAGTGAGAAAGTATCTATCACCTTTTATTTTTCCTGAAGAGGTTAGTGAGACAGAAAGATTAAATGATTTGTTAAGGTGGTGCTGAAAAATCTGTGTTGGAGGCAGTCAGTCTAGAGCCCCAAAGTAATCAGGTCCATCTTTTACGTACTCTCATGGCAGTAATGGATAGCTGGTTACCTTTGGGTAATGTATCTGAGCTCTATAGTGAGCCCTCAGCCCACACGGGTATGCTGACCTTATCATTCCTGTTCAGGTGAGGAATGACAGGCTAACCATGGAAAGTAATTGAAATTAATCTCTGAGATTGCATCTCGGGATTGCGCTATTAAAAAGTAATTTGTTGCTACAAGCAGTTACTTCCAAAGTAAACCAGTGAGGTCAAATTCTGCAGCTTGTGTTTATTATGCAGCAGGTAGGTCGAGTGGTAGCTGCAGGGGCTGGTACTTTGGCACCTCAGAGAGACCAAGACAATGCCCCATCCATCGCAAGTTAAAGGCTTGATCCTGGCAGTCTCGCAGAAGCCAATGGGCTACTCACTGAGTAGAAATTCAAGGACAAGAGCCCATCAACACACACAAGGAGGGACTGCAGCAGCGAAGGGGGAGGCAGCTGAAGAGCTCAGCAGGCAGAAGCAATGAGCAGCAGTGCTGGAGCCCAAGGAACTGGTATCCCAAATGATTGTTGTTGTCAGGCAAGAGAAAGAGAGCTGGAGTGGCCAGCGAGGGGGAAAAGCTGTTGAAACTTAGCCAAATGCTGTGTGCTAAGGAGAGACTTGAAGGATGACTGAGGAGATTGGGCAGACTGGGTGCTGCAGGAACTGTGGAGGAGGCACAGAAGAGCAAAGCAGACGAGGAAGGGCTGCAAAGGGCTGTGAAGCTCTGGTTACATTAGTGCTTGATAAAATCAGATTTTTTAAAATTTGAAATTCAGTAATTCCTCACCTTTTGCTACCATCCTCTTCTGCTACTCCTTTGTCTTTGTGGGTAACAATGGACTTTAAAGTACTACCAAACCTGAGCTGCCATGGCCTGAAGATAATGCCTACAAACTCCATCATCCTTCCTCACTTCTCCATGCAACCTCTCTTATTTCCAAAGGGCTTCTAGCTCAGAATCTCCTCTGCTTTTAGAGGATCTGCTTTTAGAGGATCTCCTCTGCTTCACAGAAACAGAATAAGGATCCTCCAGAGGCACGAAGCACCCTATCAAAGCAGTTGGTGATTTTGGCTGTGGGTGGCATAGCTGGAGGAAGTCTTCAGGAACAAAACATTAACAGGATCAGTGGAGTTATGTCTAACAAGCACCACACAAGGAGTGCTGCTCACATACTGAGCCCAGGTGCACCTCAGGCTGCATCCTGACTCCATGTTGCAAGAAGATCTGGGCAAGCACCATAATCCCCATGTTCAGAAGAGATATTGGCAGATGTAGATCAGAGCTGTGGCTAATCAGAGGGTGACCCCTGCATCTACCAGGTATATCATGCAGTCTAGCATCTTGCAGAACCCTTATTTAGCACTGAGAGTAGCATTCACCTGATCAAAAGTGGCTATTTTACAGCTGAGATTCTCACCCTTGATTTGCTTAACATTCAGCAGAAAGAAATAGACACTTATGGGGCTTGATTAATCTCATCCTACAGCAGATATATAAAAGTCAAAGTATCTTTTTCTACAGGCTTGTATTGGCTATGGACTGTAGAAACTGATGTGTTAAGAAATACTTTTCATCCTATAGTGTGTTGGCCTCACGTATGTGTTGGCTACAGCTCTCTGAATTTAGCAATAGAGACAGACGATTCCTTTATGAGGCCCTCTTTGCTTCCACGTTGAGACAAAGGATATGTATGTTTCATGGTCCATTTATGTGTTCATGACAGCTCATGCTCAGTGTGACCCAAGACTAACAGCTTTTAGAGGAATAAGGAATCATCTCCTAAAATTCTGTACAGTTTAATGGCTGTAGCTACACCTGCCTCTTGTTCTGTTTTCTTTCTCCTCAGATGTATTTCAGGATCATGTATCATGAAATCAGCTGCTAGTCTTTGCCATTTAAAGCTCTGCTCTTCTTTGCTACAAAGAATAGCTAACCAGAGCAAGGCAAAGGACCTCAACACAAGTAGGTGTATTGTAATTTGCAAATGAATAAAGACCGCAAACCCCCAAGCCCCATATCCCATTATCTTTCTAATGGAAACACACGAAGAGTTTAACCTGCAGTAAAGAATAATACAGTATTTCTATAGAGAAAACAGATTTTGATTAAATTTTTTTACCCTGGAGTCCAACTGCTGCATATAAGACCAAAGATATTCTATATTGGCTCCAAAAGGGTGGACATGAAGAAATGTGGATATGATACCTGTATTAAAAACAAATGCACACAAATTATTGAAATTACCTCAGACAGTATATTGTTAAAATAAGCAAAATAATTCTGAATAGTCTGTTCTTGCAGGTTTTTCAGTATGAATTATGATTCCTATTTTTCTTGCACAACCCAATAAACATAAGAAAATGGCACATTTTTAATATAGTCATAATAACATGGTAAACACAATAGCTCATCTTCAGGAATGACAGCAGTTAGCAAGTAAGTGACCAAGATAATATACTGATGAATAAAGGAATTTCTAAACAAAGGCTTGCTGGAAGCATTTCAACTACCAATTTTATGCTTGATTTACCAATATAAAATTGTGGATATTGTAATGGTAAAATTATTGCTTTTTTCCCCTTCACTGGATGCTCTGTTGTGAAAACGTTTCATATAATTGTGTCACAAACCACACTCCCTCAAATTTTTCTAGTAATTACACTGATGCTGGTTATGAAAAGTGTTTAATCCATATTACCCCTAACTGCTGCTGAAGAAAACACAAATCCTTTTTGACATATTTACTCATTTATTTTCTCTTAAAAGAGAGCTAGTTCTGTCTGTCTTCATTGTTGTTTACAGGATCGTTGTAAAAGGTATTGGAATAAAAGTGGTTTAGGAGGAGTTGGGATCTAAGTCTAGCGATTTTTTCTGCAGTGAAAATCAACCGAGAGTATAATAATGATGACCGGAGAAAACAAGATTTGGGGCATCAGAATTGCTATTAAAAGCACTATCCAATTTCTACTCTTCTAAACAAACAGTGAAAATACAGAATGTCATGTGTGTTACTTACTGTTTGGGGAGAGTTGAACTGTAAGAATCAGAGCAAATATTTTCAGCTCTGTTTGGATGGGTTTCTTAGCTGAACCACCCTAGGGGAAGTTCCTTATATTTAAAGCATAAACACCAGGATTAAAAATGCTTACAATTGACAAAAATGGGTCACTGTATCTTGTGTACTGCAGGCCATACTTCTTTCTTGATGCTGAATGAATTAGGATAATCTTGGATTTCAGTTTTCCCCAAATACTGGCTATGGTTGAAAATGATAAGTAAAATTTAACTCATTTTAGACTGGCTTTGCAAGGAGCACCTTTTCCCCTCCCTTATTTTTCCAGTACCATTTACAAACTTCTGATCCTGCAAAGGGAAGGGCCTGTGTTTAATTTTATACTATGGCATGTCCTAGCAGCAGTTGTCTTCCTTGTGGTATGTGTGACCATAAGCTCACACACAAGAGCTCTTGAAGCAAAAGTCAAGACCCACCCATTTGGGTGGGTTGGCCAGAAATTCAATTTGTATTCAAATCATGTTTTACCAGTGGTATTGCATTTGTAATATGTGTGCCCAAGACTTTTCAGTTCAGATGTTCAAAGCTAGATCTTTCATGCAATGTAAAGAAAATGTCACTTGAAAATATTTTTCAGTTACAGAGTGGAGTTCCATGACAACTTTTTTAGTAATTTTGTTTTTCTTTTGTACTCTTCCTCTAAGACAATATTCAGTCTTGTGAAACATAGGCAAACATAATGAATGGGTGGAGGCAGGGCCCGTTCTCCCCGTGCCATGCTTGAACATGTCTCAGAGGAAGAGGTAACATAAATCCATCTTGAACAATCTTTTGCCTTTGATCTGTTACAATGAGCCAGTTGTGGGGATTTTATGACCAGTAACACCTGGACTGAGACTACACTGTTTATCGGGGTGTGCCACCAGACAGTGGATAATACCCTCTTTGGGACACTGCCACCACTTGTTACAGTCAAATAATGAGTGACTTAGAAAAGTTCTTTATTCTGTTCTTAAAATCTCATCCTTGCTACCCTTCTCATAGAATTTATCTGTCAAGAGATCAAATATCATTCATTATGATTAAAAGTTCCAAAATCTATAATAACAACCCAAATAAATTTAATTTATACATTTTTATTCATGCCACTGTTCCACATCTCACCAGCCACAAGGAAGTTTGCTGTTGTGTACTAAGCCCTTTAAACATTTAAATGCATTCTTCACTTTTAAATGACCTCTTTGGTCCAAACTGTCTGATTCCATGTCCTAGCAATAAACCAGCAACTTTCCTGGTGAATGAATTGCATTTAAACAAATTAAGGTGTTTGTGAAACTGTCCCCTGCATGGACACTGATGATTTTATGAAAGGACCAAACCAATGAAATGAAACAGAGTCTTTTAGGTCAGTGTTCTGGCAAATGGCAAGCATGCCTTAGACCTTTAGACCATGGGCCTTTAGGCTCCAGGAAAACCTGCCCCACTGAAACCAAATGCAAACCATGCACTGATGTAAGCAGGGCATATTCCCTCCAAGGACAGCATGGGCACCACTAGTATTTTTGTGTCCCTAAATGCTAGGTACAAGTCACCTGGCCCACTGCCTCTGAGCTTTAGTTTTTAGGTATTCTTAAAGAGTTTATTTCAAAGATTTTATTCTAGGTGAAGGATACAACAGTCCTTGTGGTATTCTTTATAAATATTCATATCGCTAATTCCCTCACCTAATGTCAAAAGCATAAATCTGGCTTGCTTAATACATCCAGTACACATATTTTTGCTTGGTAGTTTGCTAATATTATTTCCATCCCTTTCTCCTTCACCATTTTGCCTAATAATCAGTTAACAAGTTATACAATTCTAGCCTGCTAAATCTTGATGTAAAGGAAATTTTCATACATTCATGCTACAATTCTAAAGGAAGACCCTCCTTTTATTAAAAAGGAGAATTTTTCAGAAAGGAAAATTATTCAGAAAGTTCATTTGTATTTTAGGATTTCTCTGACTAAAAGCCAGTCTGAATCCAGATGAAAGACAAGAATCTCTCTCTTTTTTTTTTTTTTTTCATTTATTAACGCAAACATGCATGCCAACACATATGCAGAACAAAAACTTACTAAAAGGCAGTTTGTTCTCAAAAAACTTAGTTTGGGTTATCTTACCTATTAATAGTGCCTCTTTCTCTGATTTTAGACCTGGACTTCGTTTCTCTGAATTTTTTTCTCTGTCTTGGTTGACCAATGCTACTGTCAATACATTGATTTCCTATAAAGTTTAAAAAACAAAACAGGTGGTCATGTAGATTTCATTTACTTCAATTAAACCTGTCTGCTTCCTTTTCAACTCTATAAGAAAGATAATTACTTTAATTCACATCTAAAGACAAGACAATTATAAATAATCGATCTGTTTGCAGAATATTAAGACACTTTTTGAAGTACCTTTATGCCAAGAGCTGTCCAGAAGACAAGTTTTGCTTATGGAGTACGTAATAACTTTGTTGCTAGTGCTTCTTCATTAGAACAGCTTGAAAGATGTGCTATACAGCGTGGAGATGGTCAGAAAATTCACTTTTTCTAGCTATTAAAGCTGTAAACAAAGACCGCCTCTAGGGAACATGGCTGGAAACATTCAGCTACAGCTATAAGAGTAAATTCAGCAGTCACTAGCAATGTTTCTAGCTACTAGAGCACAAGCATCTACCCTGCTATGGTGTTGGCCGCTGTCCCAGACAATTCCCAGGCACATTTTGGGGGTCAGCACATTTCAGAGACCGTTCCTATGCAACCACCTTGATTTGAGGACTGAGAGAGAGCCAGCCTTAAGGGCAAACTGGTCAAGGCTCCTGTTTTGAGCTCCATTTTCTGCAGTCAGGTGGCCCGAACCATCCAAATCTCAGCCAAGCTATCACATGCTAGATGCTCCATCAGAAGTACCCAGGCAGTTGTGACACAGATTGCTCTTCTCCTGGTCGTATGTTAAGTAAACAAATTATCTCTACTTCAGAGGCATGTAAGTGGCCTCAAAGTGCATTGCGCAATATTGGAGCATATACATGGGCTGTTTCCATGGAGTGAGTGATATGCAGTAACTTGTTCCTTGGTGAGGCAGTGACTCACACTCCTGCATCTGCTCTGTGAAATGCTCAGCAGTTTCTTGCAAAACCACAGAAGCAGAGATCATGGGGCTGCACATACGGTGGTATGAGGTGGGACCGTGCAGGAACAGTGCTCTTGTTCTGGCTGAGGGAGTCAAGGGGTGCTGCTAGCAGCTGGAAGTGGCACAGGACTGGGCAGCCTTAAATGCAAACAAATTTCACTATTTAATGAAATGATGCGGCCCATCTAAAATGTGCATTTGGGTGGTGCCTTGCTCCAAAATTCTTGGATAGAATTTTTGGCAATAAAAGAGAGACACTGGGTTTGGGTGGCTGTAGGGCATTTCTGGAGGTGTGAATAATCCACAGTAAAAAAAAAGAAAAGTGTCAAATATGCCTCTCTATAGATGAGTAAAGGCTTCGCAATCTGTAATATTGGTAAAAAGAGTCAGGCATTTCCTCAATCTCCCCACCCCCACCCCCACCCCCAAAAAAACAGTGATGTATTCTGTGCTCTTTCTAGGCTGGCACCAAGGAGCAGCTGCCCGATACACAGTGCCTGATGGCTCAGATGCGTCATGGGTTCAAATGTTCCCTCGTGTTGTGAAGTGGAACATGTTGCTATGTGCCAGCTAAGAAACTGTATGTGCATTTGAGTGACTGGACGTGTATCCTTAGCCACTAGCAACAATGGACTCTGGTAGACCTTAGCCCAAGGTGAAAGAGGTGTGAGATGCATTGAGTGACCTTTGGTTTGCTGCAGTTGTAGCGGCCAACTGAGGCATGTCTCCTGGCCAGATATCTATGTATAGTTGTGTGCATGTGAGATACTGCACCTACACTGCCTTTCTAGTCAATAGAAATGAAATGATAACTCTTTGGTCATATATTTTAGTTATTTACTTTATGCTGAGATAAATTGGACCTTAGAGATGCCTATTTTATTTTCCTCATTGGCTACAAAGGGAACCGTGTGGTACAGATTTAGACACCTACAGGTAGGAGAGTCAGCAGTTCAAGAGATGCAGTGATACTTCTTAAAATAATGGTGCACCTGAGCACTCTGGCAGCTACATCACCTTGACACCAATGCTCCTGTAGTGCTGTAATGCACAGGGCACATTATAGCAGCAGGAATATGCCCTAAATTGTCCAGCACTGCTAATTCCCCTCCAGCCACAGCCAAAGGCTAATGCAAATATTCTTCTGCTGCCAGCCAAGACATCTGAGAACAGCGAAAGAAAACCCAGGCAAGAAACAGAAATAAGGGAAGTGTTCATATGAATTTCTCCATAAGGGCAGCAATGACAAGGGGGTTACGGATCAGAAGAGCAGAGCTGGATGGCAGATTTCCTGATACTGCAGCAGAATAGCAGAGCAACATATGCCACCAGAGCTTGTATAGGTTAAGATGTAACTTTTGACTCCATCAGAGATAGAAAAGCAGTCTAAAAATAACAATTCCTGTGAGGGGAATGAAAAAGCAGAGAGATGTGTATTTGATACAACAGGTCCCAAACACAACACACTAGCAGTTTCAGATGGGATTAGAAGTTTTGTCAAGCAGCAAGGCAGAGAAAGAAACTATATTCCCATTGGGAGCAATGAACAGATGGATTCTCATTTAATCTCTAGATTTGAGCCTGTGCAGAACATTTTGTATGATTTATAGGACAGTGTAAATGGATGCTAAAGGAAGTCACATCAAGTCTTCCTTAACTGTATGTTGGTATGGAGGATAAAAGAGTAAAAAATTGGTTATGGGGGAGCCTGAGGAAACTAAGAATGGTAAAGATAGCTACTCAGCAAAAGACTGGCATTAGAAAAATGTTGCAGGTTCTTGAAGGCTTGAAAAGGGGAGGCTTCTACCATCCAGAACTGCCTGCCTCATAGAATATGATAAATTAGACAACCCTGATGTATTCAGCTTCCAAAATAACCTTTCACAGGCCGTTAGAAAATCCAGGGTGTTCATGGCCAGACAAAGGATGCAATAGGAATGCTGCTAGGAATTAATAGCAATTTGAGAGAAATGGGCACAGTTGTGTCTAAAAAAATTAGTGTGTAATTCACTCAGAAACGAAGCTAATTATAGTACAAATGAAAACCTTTAGGTATCTGACCACACACTGGAGGTACAAATCTGGTACTCAAGAAGCCTCTACAACTTATCCTCATGCGATTAATTTGTACATTTTTAGAGGTGCTACTTATGCCAGCCCAAGAAACAAGACTTTAAAGAGTACAAAGGTGAATGAGGCAATAACTAACTGGGAACAAACAGCTAGGTCACCTCTCTGACATGAGAAAAAGCTACTGATTACTAGATGCCTGAGGAAAATTATTTAATACATACTACATTACAGTATTTCTGTTCTTTCCTGCAGACCATCCTTTATTTGGCAGATGATATTTTCTGAGGCCCTAAGCAGTCTCCTTCAGCAGGTTTCATTATAAAAGGAATATTTTGCTACCATCTGTCAGTTACTGCATTAAAGGAGAACACAGCTGAGCATGTGCAAAACCAATACTCATTAGAAGTGAAATGACCTTGCAGGAACTAAATACAGTATGTGGAAGGCTTAATCCAGGTTAAATCACACCTGGAGACCATTAGGGATGTGGTCCTATTCATTATTCACAAATTATGTCAGGTATCGGAGAACATGGAGGCCCAACTTGATGATGACAGCTCCAGAGCTGCTCAGCATGGATGCAATCATTCTGTGTGATGCTCTTGCCACTGCCAGCTTGGAGCTTTTCCCTACAAATGACACTTTCATCCTTCAGCAGATGATGAAAGGACATGGATTTCCCTCAGGGGCCCAACAAACCCTTTGATTTTGCAGTTACCCCTTGGCGTCAGCATTTTGATTCGGGGTTCCCTGCCTTTGAACCAGGGAGGGAAAGACAGAGAGCGAGTCTTTCTGGCAAACTTTCAGGAGAATTTGCTGAGGATGGCATAATAATACTTTTCTCACATGGACTACTCATTTCCACAGGCAGACCTCTGGCACCACCACTGACATGGAGCTGATTGTGTTTACACTGTGGAGAGTTGTGCATGGCAGTTCTGGAACACGGATGTCTACCTTAGCTGTGTCCTGGCCATAAGGTGAGACAGAAGTTGAGTTTGCATCATCCTCTCATGCACCCTGGCTTCTTTTGGAAGCATTTACAGAGGCATGGCCAAGTGGAGTACTCCAAGAGGTGTCTGGTCTCACTGTCCACCATGGTCCACCATAGAGCAGCTGGGTCCTATGCTGTAGACACAGTAAATGAGAGCGTGATTCCTGAGAGAGCTGCATTGCTGGATGTAAACACAGAAGTCAGAAGTCCTGAAGAGTAGAGGAGATGTGGTGGGTCTCTGCAGAGGATAGTGGCAGGTACTGTGAGAATGAAAGGCTCACTCTGCAGTCCAGGGGACTAGAATATTAGAGAGCCCCAGATATTTCATCTGGATGAAATAGGTCTTTCAATCCTTCATTGCTTTCTTTTCCCCCCTGTGGGAATGTGTGATATTATATACAACATTCTCACACCAGACTTCACACATCGTCTATAAGGCAGTCTTGCACCAGTGCAAAGATGGCAAACAGAATACAAAATGTCCACTCTTGCCTAGGGTTTCTCTCTTTAGCAAAAAAATGATTCTCTTTAGCCTAGAAACTTCTGTGATTCTGAAAGCATCTGCTAGCCAGCATCCCTAAAAAAATGGGGGGAGTGTGGACTTGCCATTCCCCATAAAAACTGACCAAGAGCTGAGCAGGGCTTGAATGGCAGCTATCCTACCTGGAAGCTACTCCTTCCACTTCACCTGTTGTTCAGGACTCTGTATGAAAGGCAGAATACGGAATTTAATGAATGCGACATTGAAGACATCTGGCATGTGATCAGGATACAAATGACACATATCCAAAGAGCTGAGATACTGCTTCAACTATCTGGGTAATCCAAATGTTTGATAATTACCTTTAAACCTAGGGGGAATGATTACTGTAGATTGTCTTCAAAGACCTTGTTCCCTTTGTTGCAGTATATGATATTTTGCAGAATTTTGTGGTGAAGGGGTAAGAACTATATTGTGCCTTCTGAAGGACATGTTAAAAAAGTCTGGAAGAGTTTGCAGGTCATGTTGACGTTTGTACAAAGCAAATTGTCTGCGTTTAGAACAGTGGCAGGAGAAGGAAAGATAAGATGTTGGACACAGCAGGCACACACGAAATGATGTCAAATGTAGGGGATACACCACACTTTCTCATCAGCCAGGGGATTTCTGAGAGAAAATGAGTAGGAGGAGAAAAAGCTGTTTATCAGATATATAAGCAAAAATCTTGCAGGCTATTAACAGCAGGCCAGAGAGATGCTGTAAGCTTGAAAATGAAACGTAAATTTATGGTTTTGATAGAAGAAAAATCCATACACACACAATACCAAATCTGCAGTCCTTAAGCTCTTGAAAGGTGTACGTGTACCTGCTCTGAGTCCATAGAACTCAAGCTTAGATTTCAGAACTACTTGCCCAAACTCTGCTTGTTGATGGACATGTAGGTTTGGTGATTCCACTGCAAAGAGGAGTAGAAACTGGCCTACAACACAAAGAGTGTGTGATTTTCATTTATTTTCCTTTACCTGGGGATCTCTTAAAGTCTGGCATAGTTGCATCTGCTTTGCTGATCTTTTATTAAATTTACTTCAGACCCACATCTGAAAATTTTATCGTTTTGCTTTAACCTGAGAGGATCCTAACTCGATTTCCAATCAAGCGAATGGAAGCTTTGCAATAGCTTTAATGCACATCAAGTCAAGCCCCTTAAATTTATGGGCACACACAAGGCTGAGATACAGGACAACTTCTGACAGCTTAACGTGCTTGTCTGTTGAGAATGGGCTACCATCTTGTGAATGTTCTTATCCACGGTGAATACAAAATTATTCAACTCACCTTGAGCTAAACTACAATGAAAGAACTTATTTAAATTTAACTTAAATCAAATTTCCTTGCAAATGCAGAAATGTAGGAGTACAATCACAGGCAGTGATCATGACTCAGATGATCACAGAATAACAAAATCACTCAGGTGACTTTGGCAGGTCTCTAGTCCAACCTCCTGGCTCAAGGCAAGGTCAGCTGTGGGCTCAGAGCACGTTGCTCAAGAATTTACCCATACTAGCCTTGAAAACCTCCAAGGATGGAGACTGTATAAGTTTGCTAGACAACCTGTTTCACTGCTGAACTGTCCTAGGTATGAAGAAAGTTTCTCCATATATCCAGTCTGAACCTATCTTTTTTCAATTTATGAACTTTGAGCCTGATGATCCAGCCAGTTTTTCATTCATTAGAAGTCCACCCAGACAGACTGTAACATCCCAAATTGGATACAAAGATGCTGTGGGATACCTTGTCAAAAACCCTGCAAAAGTCAGGGTGGACTGCAATCCACTGCTTTCCCCTTAGGAAAGGAGTTAGTCATTTCATCAGAGGCAATCAGGTTGGTCAAGCATGATTTACTCCTGGTAAATCCATATTGGCAACTCCTAATCACCTTCTCCCTCATTTGCCCAGAAAACAAGCCCCCAAGATATGTCAATCCATCCCAGGGAACGTGATAAAGGTGGGTTCCTCTGATCTGGACCTGCCAGTTTTCAGCCAGCCCGTTGCCTGTTCCACAGACAAGCTCCATACATTCAGACTTCATGTAAGAAGCAGGTAAAAGCTTGCCTCATTTTCCCTGCCAAAAGAGCCTGTGCACCCATCCATCACCGGACCCCAGCTGTATGTACTGTCCCATGGGTCCCAGTTATCCCAGCGATGTCATGGCCCTGTGTCAGCACATGGAGCTCCATCTCCTCCTGTTTGTTTCCCAGGTACATTTGTGTATGGGCACCTGAGATGTGTCTCCATCTATTCTGCTTTATTCTTACCAAGGGCTCTCTTGCTCTTGCCATCCCGATCCATTTTCTCACCAGCCTGACATCTGTTTCCTCACTAATCTGCAAGCTGACTCCACCCTCCCTACTCATCATTAGTTTAAAGACCACCACTCCAGGCTGGCAAGTTCTTGTTTTTTTTTTTTTTTTCCCACTAGTGATGCGGAAGTATATATTTGCCATATGCTACACTGCTGGTGAATATTGTAGCAGTTTATGCTTGCGACTGGTTTATCATTAGAAATGATAGAGAGCAGGTGTCACCTTTTCACTCAGATCAAGCCTAAACTTTATATCTTATTTTGTGCTATGCAAGAAACCAGTGCTGAGTTTGTCAGCCACAGCAAATTGTAATTACTTTTAAAGTACACTAATATAGAAAATCATACCATGACAGTAAATTTAGGAGTGCATCGGTAATAACAAATATACCATTGACAACTGGTTTGAAAAATTATCTGGCTTTAAAATTATAGGAACAACAATGAAGAAAAATTAGAACAGCAAACATAAGACCTTGCAAACAAAGCACTTCAAACGCAGCCCTATGCATCTAAGATTAGTTTGTCTGACTTATCCCACATGATAGAAATGTTTTCAGGAGTGAAGATTAATTGTATTATGGTGCTCTTGACATCCTATTTTTCCGACCCATTTGCCAGAGAGATGCTTTTAACTTTTTCATTACAAAGCTTTTACTATTATAACTTTCACCTGCTGAGTTTAGACAACTAGCGATAATGTGAAAATGCTTTTCTCACTGAAACTATCTCTTTATATTGTTCTCCTTATATTTGAACACATCTATTTTATGGGAATGTACATATGCAAAATACGGATGACTAATATGAAAGTTACTTCATGCTTATTTCTAAAACTATGATCAGGTTGCTTCATTTTCTAAAGCTGGATTTATGTGTAGGTTACTGATGACTTAACACAGATGTTTTATGTGATGTGAAGGTGGCTGTTTTGCAAAGGAAAGGTAATTGTCATTTTGCACATCTTATGATAGGGAATTGCAACAAGCCAATGGTTGGCTGAACGAAAGCATTGCCTACCCACCAGCACTGCTAAAGTCATTGTAGGAGGGGATACTTCATGTTTACTTGAGACTGAGAACTTATCAAAGCCCTTTCAATAGTTCTTTAACACAAATATAATTCCAGCAATCACCTCTCAGTTGATACATTTCTAAAAAACAAACAAACAAACAAACAAACAAAAAGCTAGAAAGGAAAATTAAAAGGTAATTCACTTCCCTTCTGGGACGTGCAGCATTGTTTTGAGAATGTCTTTGTCGAAATAAAAGGAATTAATTGGGGGAAAACCAAAAAAACATAAATGTTTTATGAGAGTGAATGGGTTTTCAGCAAGGGTCTGGATTTGAAACACAGTAATTTTAGGTACCTGAAAATGCAGGGCAACCCCCATATTAACAGGAATCTCCATATGTAAATCTATGAGAAGTACTTGAAACAAACATTTTGGAGCTCTCATTCCCCAAGATTGACTCCTGATTAGGAAGATGAACACTTCCAAGAAGGGTGTCTCCTGGGGATACTGAAGGTCCTTTCTCAAGTTGGTCACTTTTTCCTGTCCATTCCCTGAAGGACTTTAGCAGGTTGGAAGGAGTGCGACTGTGGCATACAACCCCAGGACCACAGCAGGAGGCTTGTGGCCAAAGCAGAGATGTCTCATTGTCCTTAGGATGGTTGTGGGGGAGCCTGGGTGCTGTGATAACCAGCCAACCTGCCTTGTGTGCAGTGTGGGTTAAGCACACAGCTTCATATGTATAAGGCTGGATGTTATTCCTCACTAGAAATAATGGGATGACTCCTGCATAAATACTTGGGGAAAATGCTTTGGGATGAAAGGCTGTACATAATGATCAGATGTTATTAAAATGTCAGGTAGCTCCAGGCATTGAAGAACTGTCTCCCTGTGGAGCTCATATGAGATATGAAGTCAGAAAACTTTTGTGATTTGCTGAGTGGGTGGCCAAATGGGTTTTATCATTGTGTCTCAGAGTTCTCTCTTCTCCTCCCTCAGACAACTGGTATTCACTCCAATAAAAAGCCAAGTTACGATGCCACTCTGACACTTTCAATCAGGGACAAGGGAGGTGGTGTGATTTCTTGCTGCACATTAACAAAAGGGTTATTTGTGAAAGCCCAGATCTGCTTCAGGTAGCACAGTCCATGTCAGAATATACTGGTCTGCTGCAGCAGTTTGCTCCCCATAGGGTTAGATCATGTCTGAAACTGTAGAGACTGTGATTCTGCCAGCAGAGAGATCGGCACTGTGCTAATGAAACTGAATTGCCATCCTCTAACATATCAAATCAGGGCTGGGGCAGCAAAGGGGGAACTCAGGGGACCTTTATCTATCGGTGTGTGAGAACTTATGAAGGCTGAGCAGGATCTTGGATAACATGGTCCTAAACAGCCAGTTAAGCTCCTGTTATTTTTCAGCCCTTGCAGTATTAATTCACAAGGTGGTCATTCCTCATTCCTGCCATGGTAAGTAGGAAAGCTGCTGATCTGCAAACGGTCATAGCTGCTTGAATTTATCATACTCTACATGCCTTAAATTGAAGGAAATGAGAGGAAATTAGTGATGGAAGAGCTACAAATAAATGCCTGGGATGGAAAAAAGTGAGCAGGGACAAGAGAGAGACATGGCTACTCCTCACCTCCTGGTCTTGGACCCATCATGACAGAAGAATGTGAATACAGGCAGCAATTAGGGTCTCTAATGCTTGGGGACAGCTGGGGGCTTCACATCTCCCTCCAGTCAGGATACTGGGTCCTTGCACCATCTAACAACATAGCACACCCATGATGAGAAACCAAATCTCCCTCTCCTCAGGGAGCTATCTTCATCCCTGCACTGCACAGTTACTCTTGCTTGCTCTCTTCAGACAATGAATCAACTGCATTCGTTAAATGAATTAGTTGACTGAATGCAGGCTTGGAAAGAGGAGCAGTTGTGACAGGGTGGCTGTAGAGTACAGGTAGACCTCTCACCTCTTGAGAAGAGGAAATGCAACTTTGAACCTTCTTAGATGGAGGAGAGAAACAAACTACAACTTCTGGCATCCCCTTCAGGGGATGTAGCCCCTGCGCTCTTCGGCATAGAAAGGCTGCCAACACCCTCTTCCTACCCTCCTTTAATGTGCCCAGCTGTCATTGCTTCATATTTCACAGTGCCCACTCATTCCTGTGTGCTCCAGAAATGCCTACTGCAAGGACAGAAGGTCCCAGCAGAGCTGAGGCAGCTACTCACTGACCCACCTCAGCTTGCTGAAGCTGAGGTCCACAGCGTACAAACCCCAGGCATCTGGGAAGCTCAGACAGAAAACAAATGCACACAGTTTCCTGCCATGTACAAGCTCTTCACTAAGGTTTTCTGGCCTGTAACTTTAGGACCAAATAGCTCTTATATAAGCCATATAGAGAATATTTTTTTATCTCAAGTCTGTGTTGCAGTGTGAACAGCAAGCCTTTTGAAGAGTGGGTTAGCCAGGAGATGACCATTGCACTCAAAGAAGTGAAGCAAAAGCATCAGCAATCACTTTCTTGGGATCTTCATCAATAAAGGTGACCAACTTTTGTCCCACAGTCCTGAACCACTTGGACAATCCAAGCAGGCCTTGCTCTCTTCTAGCTCCCCCTCCTCTGCCTGTGTTCAAGGACCCTTTTCATCTCACCTGGCTTGATGAGAGGCTGTCACATGAACAGCATGGAGGTGCCCCATAATATGGCCGATGTATATGAACACATATACTAAAATGGGACGTTCACAGCAGGTACACTTGGGTGCTTCCATTAAGTCTGCATAGTGAAGCACAAGAACTGAACTCTAATGAGTTTGACGGAATTAGAGACTTCTCCAAAAAGTGAAGGAGGTTAGATTTCTAAATCCTTGCCCACCTGATTGCAAATCTGAGCCTTATTTAAGAGCTGTCTTGTCTTTGGTAAAGATCATCTGTGATTAACCCATTATATGTGAAAAGAGAAGACTAGGGTGTAGTTAGAAATAGCATCACTTCCAGCGTAGCATAAAGCGAGCAATTTAGTAAAATGGTTGAAACATTTCACCCTGGGTATACTCCTCCTCAGAGTCAAGGATTGTCTGGTAATTGCTTGAAAAGCAGATACAGGGGGGAAAATTAAAGGAAGAATCAACATCAAATGTAAGATGCTTGGCTGAACTTGAGAAATGCTCTGATAATAGCTTCAAGCATTCAAATGGAAAAATGCATCCCTACTTAATATTATTGATTCCATGTCTGGAGACAAAACCACAGAATATTGTGTCCAAGTTGCTGGAGATGCTAACTGGAGGGAGACAGATGAATGAGGTCAAAGTCATTACTTTGTTCAAGCAGTGAAACTCAAGCTGGAAAAAATGTTGGTAAAAAAATTGTGGTACGATCACTTTTGCCCTATGAAATATATCTATTGTATCATGACCTGGTGATAATGAGGTAACTCTAACAAACTACCAGTGAAATCCTGGCTTATTAAATCTGATGGGTATTTAATTATTGGCTTCAACAGAATCAGGATTTTACCATGTAATTGCAATCTGGGCATTCAAAACGCTTCTGTGACCATGACCCATCTCTTGCTTTGGTCTGAACCTGAAGGGCTGGTACTCTTGACTACCATTTTGTAGCACTTTTACAAAAGGTAGAAGTTATTCACAGGAGCTATTCTCCATCTGAGGATGCTGGGTGGCTGTCAAGGGAGAAAGCCAAATTCCTGGAAGAAGATCACTGCATACTTCTAAAATTAGGCTTATGTTCAAAATCTCCCCTTCACCACTAAGAATAGAGGGACACCATGGAGGTTAACCTTCCCACCCCAAAAACAGGGATATATTCACCAAGGCTATATAAATGTATTTGTATGCTATGCATTATGTATGCTGAACTCAGCAGTGAGCAAAAGGAAGCCTTCAGTCAAAACACAGCACTACCCTTTACAGAAGAGGCTCCACAGAAAGCCAATGAACCTTCAGAAAAAGTGGAAGAATAAATTACATTTATAGAGTGAACCACAAAACATGAGATTAGTATTTTGAATTTGCAGAACGTTCTCTACTCAAGCACACCTCCCAGGCAAGATTTTTTTTCACACAGGGACTAATCAGGTCCCAAGAGTATGGGTACATCCTGGAAGAGGATTATATCTGAAATTGTAATTGTACATTGGTCATTATTTTCTCTTCAGTTAAGACAGATATGTGAATTAAACAGCATTATATTCATCAACAAAGAGAAAATTAAAAGGGGTACAGACTGGAAGCAAGAAGCAATCTCTTCCTAACTGCAAGGCTCAAGGAAATGAATGCCTAGGTGACAGCACCTCTGGCAGCACTGGGTGCTGAAGTCTCTGTTAGCACTAGGATCTTGGGCTCCATGTACCACCTGAGCCTGGCATCTGGCCTTTCCTACAGGGTGTAGCTAGGAAACATCAACAGCTATAACAAATATTTCTGCATGTACCTGGCAAATTACTTGTGAAATACCCTTTTGATTGTTTATAGACCCTTGTGAGATGGTTTTGCTTTCTAGAAATAACTGGTGTACTGCAGTACCTGCAAGACACTAAAATTTCTGCTTTTTATCCCCCAGCTTTTTGTGTGAACTGCCATGGCAGGGAGGGTAACATTGCCATTGCTCCAGCCTCTTAATTAACTGTGCTCAATTCTCCTGGCAAAAGCAAGAGAAAAAGTCAAGATCTGTATGTTTTACAGGTAGGGCACATTTCAGGATGGATATTTTTATGTTTCCAAAGGTATCCAGCTCCTTGCTTCTCTTTCAGGATGACATAATTGAAACAGATAAAAAATTCCAGGCTAGGTCTAAGTATATATTTTCATCTATATCTGCTTTTGCTAGGAAAAATATTTCCAGATTTTATTTTAAGAAACAATATATTTTTAATGTAAAATATGATGCAGAACAGTGCCATCAGCAGAAAGCCCCAGGACTGCAGGAGATAATCTTTTAAGATTACAATAAGAACTTTCTTGATGTACACACAACATGCCTCAAGTTTTCTACTGTCCTTTTTAGGAGCCTGATTTTCTGCAGAGTAAGTAATCTAAATATGCCACAGTGTGGAGATTAGATTGTGTTCCATCTATAGACATACGTTATCATTTTTCCTTACCAACACCTCCCATTATTGCTCTGCATGTAAAGGTGTTTCATTTGCTGAATTCAACCTGTCAACTGTAACAAATATGTCCTAATCCCATTATATGCATCACAGTTCACTAACAGCCGCGTAGGAGCCACTGAGCCTTTTTCTCTTTGATCATCCCACCGGCCAAGGGCAAGAGCCATGAAGTCTGCTGAAAATAGATGAGGAGAGACAACCTGCAAGGCACAACACCTGAGCTCTACACGTTCAATATAAAGGACACTTGTTTAAAAGGTGCTTCAACTTCCATTTTACAAAGTTCACTACTGTAGCAAATGTTTTAACATCCATTCTTTTCCTTTAGTTCTCTATTTCCATTTGTGTTGCTGTGCCTTCTCAGATCTCTTAGTGGCATAATTGTTGAACACATGGCTGCAACTGTGACTCAGTAATTGTAGCTATCTAGTTTCTCTCTTCACTGTTAATCTAGGTATTGAATTCTTTTCTTAGCAGTCTAATATTGCTGTGAGGTCATCATAGGATGAGCTTACAGAAAAGAGGGGCAGAAAATAGAGTTTCTATCCTGTGGAAAACTCAGGCATTTGAACAATCCTACAATTAAAAACTAGAGCAAAATATTACCTACTGAAAAATTTACCATTAACCAAAGATTCTGAAATATTTTGTTTTACATTCTGGGAATGATCTACTGAAACGCTGTCTTTACACAATTAAAATATTTTATTTTAATGTTATTTAAACCTTTATATTATATAAAAATAAAACTTTCAGGCTCTTCTGCTTTATCCTGTTACATATGAGTCAGAATGATAAAAGTTAAAGCATTTTGGAAATTTTCCTTTAAAACATTTTGATCCTTCAGAACATTGTTTCATCCACATTTTTGGAAAGGAAGAAAGTTTCTTTTGGAAAGTTTCTAAGTCTTAAGTTTCTAAATTCCCTTAGGAAACTTGGAACCAGCTGTTGTGCAGACTAAAGTTTTTAGGTAGCAAATGTGAGCGTTTCAAGATCATCAGTGGATTAATGTTTTTATTTGGGTTTGCAAACAGAATCTTTCAAAGGGGCAATGAGATGCTGTGCAGACAGACTGCAATTGCAGATTTGTTGGAGCTATCAGACAATATTGAATGTCTCCTGTCCAAATGCTGAGAGCTATGAGGCCCTATCGACTTCACTGCGGAAACAGACCACAATGAATGAGATTCAGGGACGGATTAAAAAGAAAGGACATTTCCTTATCACAGAACAGTTCACAAAATTTGAGAGTTCCTTTCAGGTTGAAAATAAAGCTGCTTTCCTCTCTGTGCCATTAGATAACATACTGACTAAAATAGATTTAAAATATATTAGTGTTCAGACTGTTGCTGGTTCTTTTGGCTGCGTTGAAGATATCATGTATAATCAGTTTTAATTTTCTTATGTTTATAACAAAACACAAAGCTGCATGGTTTGGATTACAAATGTAGCAGGAAAGTTTTCCTTTATTTCCTCTCCCCTTATCCAAATTGCTGTTTTGACTGCAATCATTAAGGGAATAATAGAAGCATTTTTTTGGCAGTAGGTTTTAAAAAACATGACCTTAACTAGTCTTTTAACAATTTTGGACAAAATAATGACTCAATTAATTAATGTAGTCCTTTTTGTGCAAATTAACTGTTTCCAAACTATACACGTACATGAATCACCTCACTCAGAACTGAAATATGGCCAAACTTGTTCAGCTGCAAGGTGGCAGCCACAGAGACAACAATATAACTTTGTAGGTTGAGTAATCCTGGACAGGACACTAAGGCAAAGCATTTCTCTTGCAGTCGTTTCCATGGTATCTTTAACACCCACATACAGCAACTAGGACATTGGTTGTTAAAGTCTCATCCAAATAAATCCTACAAAGTAAATTGCACGGAACTCAATTTATCTACCTTGAAATGAAGTTTGCTGGGGTTTGAACCTGTGGCTTCAGGAAAAAGCAGCCACTTCAAACCTGATGTGCAAATCATTCAGCCATTCTATCAGGTTTAAGACATAAACAGAAAAAGTTGAGACCATAAGCATGCATATATATCTCTAAATCTGTGCATATATAGCTGTACCTACATTTGCCTGAGATTCATCATGCCCATTGATTTCTGCTAATTCCTTGGCGCTTTTTAACTGCAAAGAGTAAACAAAAAACAAAACAGAACAAAACAAGCACATTACTTGAGTATTTCACACAGTTATCTTTGATTTATTTGAAGGAGCATTTTATAAAGCTTCCAATGAGAAAAACAGATGGAGCATATAATTCTAATGAGTTTTTGCTCAAACCATTTTGGAACCAACATACTTAAGGCTTGATAGGTTGGCAAAAAAAAAAAAAAA